>JAHWFO010024135.1:249886-279989 GCA_023313115.1 Rhysida immarginata
TTTTTCCTAATTAAAAATTTTCAAATTGTCTATCAAATTGGAGTTTTATATATATTTTTTTTATCAAAATTTAATTTAATAATTTTTTATCAAATTATTATTTTCAAATTAAATATTATATTTATATCAAAAATTTCAATTTAACAATTTCTATTTTATTAAATTATAATTTGATAATTATTTATAATTATTATAATTGTAATTTTATAATTTTTATTATTTAATACAATTAAAATAAACTATTAAATTGAAGTTTTTGATATAAATCTAAAAATTAATTTGATAAAACCTATTAAAATTATATTTTGATAAGAATGTATAAAATTATATTTTGATAAAAATAAGTATAAAAAACTTAAACATGCAAATGCATTTTAAAAGTTATTAAGGATTATTATATTGAGGTAAATAAATCAAAAACTTGGTATATAAATAACATATTAACATTATAAATAACCTCAACCTTATTATTTTTATATAGAAAATTTTAATTGAAAACAAAATTTAAAAAAAAAATCAATAATTACAAAATTTATTGATTGTCAATTATATTTCCAGACGATAATAATGAGAAAATTTTAAAAAATTGCATTTCAAATGTATTTTAGAGGAAGCGTAATTCAAGTGATAAGGCTGACTGAGCCAACAATGGCGGATTCTGTAGCAGATGACAAAGTCTGGCGTACTTTCCTAATCTAGAGCTTTACCCACAGGGCATCTTATCGGACTCAATAGATGCATGTAAAGGCGAGGCAATTTTGGATTAACTGCAGTCGATCCGGATCGAAACGTGCATGTAAACGTAGTGAATGAGGGAAAGGAGATGAGGGACAGGAGAGCACACAAAAGAGAAGGGACCCCCTGAGGATTGTCATCAAGGTGAATGTGGTTTTTCTGGGTCATGGTGGAATGAGGGAAGGGTTACAACCTATCATGAACTTATTTTTCAGATGAACAAAAATTAAAAAGAATAAACAATCTCTCGGTTTTTCACTGTTTTCTGGTAAGTTTTTTATTTTTATTTTATTATTTACTTTTTTATATAATTTTAAAAGAATAGTATTCGAGAATTTTATGAGGGGAAAAAAAAAAAAGGTTGGTTGTTTTGGGCCCCCCCCCCCCTTCCTTTTTATATATTCTTTAGTTTTATTCACACGAGGAAAAAATAATGACTTCGCAAGCGTATTTTTCACTAGAGCCTCTCCCAATAATGCCAGAAAATTCTGTTCCGATGGGAGACTATATATTTTTGGTAGTCAATCATTTTAATCATCATACCTTAATTCACGTTCGACAGTATGAGCTCTCGTCACGTAAATATCTACCAACGCAGATTGGCGTAGCTCTGTCGTTGAACGAATGGAAAGCATTTTCAGCTCTACTAGAATCCTTTTTACAACAGTTTGAGACGGAAACGAATCCTTCTTATTTGTATGAGAGTAACAAACTCGTCGTGTTTTCTGTTGACGAAAATGGGACCATGATGATAAAGATGGAAAAATCTGATGGAACAAAGAGCATTTTATTGGACGATTCTCAATTTCGTGTCATTTTGGACTCTATTCAATTCGTTAATGACAAAATAGAAGAACTGAATAACATTTAAAGCTTACACAAATTTGCTCATAATGATTTTTTAATAATGTGTCTGTAATTTCCACAAGTCTTAAAAACTTTAATTAAGAAGTGATAATATAAACATTTTTTACAAAGATCTTTTATTTTTGTAGAGTTCTTTGGAGTAATATAAATTTATTTCAGTATTTCGTGTTTTTTAACTTTTTTTTTATTTTTTAAAAACTACTTGCACTTGTTATAAATGAAAGTTTTGTGCGCACAGTATTAGTCGGTTCAAGCTAATACAGTGGTCCCTCCGCAAGTCAGTATTCCACAAGTCGGGAAATTCCACAAGTCTGCAATTTTTTCATGAAATCCAAGATGGCGGACAATAACTTCCGGTCGGGGATTTTTGCACAAATGCATAATTTGTAACGATTATGACGATTAAAATATTTTAAGTTAAATAATTTTATAGTTCCCCTTATGAATATAGCCTGTGTTGGAGGGATATAAAAGGTAATTATGGAAATTAATATGAGAATTGTTATAAGCCAGCTTTCTTCGAGCTGATTATTTTCCACGAAATTAGGAATGGTGTCTAATTATGGAGGCACTCCTCCCCCTTTCCCACTTAAGCTGCTACAATTAAAAATTTCAAATGCCGACTTGTGAGTAAGATTGTCTTAATTTGAAAAAGTGTTACTATATTTAATCTGGTTTATTTTTTTTTTTGCAATTTTCTTCTTCAAAAGCTAGTAATTTACTGACGAATACGAGAGCAACTCTGCAATGAAGTAGACGCGAAGAGTGGAATTGCCGACGTTTTAGTGTTGGAAATGCTTAGCACGTAATAGCTTTAAAAGATTTTTTTTTCTATTGTATTTTATTCGATGCATTATTTTATGTTATTCATGTGTTGTTTATCATTAAAATCAATCGAAAAGTTAGTTGATCAAATCCAAAATACCTCCGTCACTTCGTGCTCTTTGTTAATTTTTTTTTTAAGTGGAAAAAAGTACTGCATTAAACCTTTTTTAAATCTGTTAATATAATGAATTATTTCTCGATATTATTAATATTTTAGTCAAATAATTTCATAAAAGCCTTAAGTGTGTTCGTTTTTCCAAGATTTCTAAAGGGTGTAGAGGAAACATCGCTGGCGTTTTTAGCGAACTTGGCCTCTCTAAACGGAATGCTTAGTGATGAATTCTTTGTTATTTTCTCTAGAAGAAGTGCAGAGTTTCGGCTTTTTTTTTTTTTAATTTATTATTTTCAGAGTGTTCTAGCTTGATTTTCGAAAACTGGAATTTTCATTCCATATTTGGTTTATTTATAATAAATCCTTACAAGTTGCACTCTGTAATGTTTGCGCTTCACTGCCCGCCCCCCCCCCCCTTATGCAAGGGCCCTGGGCTAAGGGTCGTGTAGGCCCCCTCTGATTTTTTACGAGAAGAATTTTAAATGGTAAAAGAAGTAATAACGAAGATATTTTAATTGAGCATGGCCTATTATTTAAATTTACTACCTAAAAAGTAGGCAAAAAAATTTATTACGTAGAATGGTTCTATATCTCTCCACCGTGGGTTCTTCGCATCATGTCGCCACAATTTTTTGTTCGCAAATGGATCACGTGATCTGATTCAACGAAGAAAACATCGCTTCGGGTTGTTGCAAATCATACCTTCCAACCCAGAGTTCCGATGAGACTCAACGTAGCTCATCAGAGAATTTAACAACAGTTTCGATGCAATCTGATGTCTCGGATTCAGTCACGGTTGATTTTAACAACATGCCTAAAGTATAAACATAACGCATGTTGTTGAAATTATCGCTTTCATTGACTGATACAACGAGTGTTGTAGTCAACAGTAGTGCTATTTAACAACAAGACTGATGCCTAAACAGTAATCAGCAAAACAAATATGGCTGATATTGCAGTGAATTATATCAATTCAACGACTTACAAGGGATTCCCTCGAACATGTATGTCACAGATTTCCACCAAATTGAAATATGTTACTCATCTGAAGCTACTATAGATGCTTGCCAAATAAGAGAGTGCGAAATTGTGTTTCTCTCAAAATAAACCACGAAACGAAAAAATTTCAGCATACATAGCCATACGAGGACTACATTGTTAAAGCGGTTAGGCTATGTGGAGTTCCCTTGTTAGTTCAGTGCCATAGCTTAGTAAATTGGGCCCTGGGCAAATTGTACTCCCTAATTTTATTTTGTGCCCCCTTAATGTATTCTGTACAGCTCTGGCAGTTCTCCTTATGCAAGGGCTCTGAGCCAAGGCCCAGGTAGGCCCCTCTCCTCACTACGGTTTTGAATTTTTACGAGAAGAATTTTAATCGGTAAAAGAAAAAAATAACGAAGATATTTTAACTGAGCAGTGGTCTATTATTTCGATTTAGTACATAAAATATGTGCAAAAGTACTTTATTACGTAGAGTGGTTATGTATCTGCACTGTGGGTTCTTCGCATCATATGTCGCCATCATTTTTTGTTTGCAAACGGATCACCTAATCATCGAAGAAAACATCGCTTCAGGTTGTTGCAAATCATACCCTCCAACCCAGAGTTCTGATGAGGCTCAACGGAGCTCATCAGAGAATTTAACAACAGTTTCGATTCAATCTGTTGTCTCTGATTCCATCACTGTTGATTTTTAACAACACGCGGATAGTTACGAAAATGCCTCGAGGAACGTAATTAAATGAAGCTGGTATTTTACTTATATGGCAATTAAGGGGGGACTTAGAAAAAAAATTTGTTATTCATTTAAATCCTCTCATTTTTCTAGCACAAAATAGCATTATAAAAAAAAAAGACAACATAAAAAATTTCATCGATCTATCTTCAATAGTTTCAAAGATACAACCATTATTGTGAAATTTTGGATCTTTCTTATGTAATTGATAAACAAAAATGTAATGAATATTTTAAAATGTTACTTTTTTATTTCGTATATTACTCAATAAGATATTTATTAATTTGTTAATAATGAGTCATGGAAAAAAGAATATTTTAAAAAACATTTTTCACTGTTTAACGTAGAAAATAGTTTTTATAAATTTTTGTGATTAAAAATATGGATTTTTGACATTGAAAGGCATATGGATTTTTGTCATTGAAAGACATATGGATTGAATTCATGTCTTTCATTTAGTATAACAATTTTCTTTAACATATCTTTATTTAATGATGTCATTTAATACTGCACAAACTCATGATGTTGGACATAAGTAACACTTTGAGAAAGATGCTTTAAAAGTTTTGAAACTGAATTCAGAGAAAATATACACGTTAGAAATGTTTTATAATTTTTATTTATATTACTTGGAGTTATTTAGAACAAATAACTTAGTATTCTTTCCATTGTGTTAAAATTAAATGTACAGGGTGATTATAAATAAAGTTTAAGTTTCAAAACGCTATAAAGAAAGAACCACTTAGTAGAATGACGTCCAACTGGAACGGAATGTTATTGAAGGGGGAAAGCTTATGGCATAAGAAAAAAAAGTAGGTCCAAATTTTAGCAAAGATGGCGCTGTAAACGTCAGAATATGTAAATGAAAATACCTGTCATGCGCACGACTCATTTCATTTGTTATAAAAACGGTTTTTCCTCATTTCGCGTCCGAGAAGTTCGCCATTGGTGTCTCATTGAAGGACCGCGCTCTGCTTGTAAAGCTTTTTTACAAGGACAGTGATTCCGCACCAGTAGCTCTGCAGAAGTTCAGAACACTCAAGGGTATGAAAAAGGCGTTGGTCCGATGACTGCCGTGGGTCTGGAGAAAATGATTCAGAAATTCGAAAAGACAGGTTCTTTTGGTGTGCAATCTGGTAGAGGGAGGAAAAGACTTGATTCGACGGTAGTTGAAGAAGTGGCCACAGCAGTGCAGGAGGAGTTGAGCGGTAGTGTGCAACCATGCAGTGCACGGGGAATTGCCCAAACATTGGACAGGCCTGCGAGCATGGTGCATAAAATTCTACGAAACATGCACCTGCAATGCTATCCTTACAAAATTTGCCATGTGCAGGAGTTGCTTCCTTCTGACCTGCCAGCAAAAGAGACTTTTGCTTTAGAATTTCTTGCTCGCATGGAAGTGGACACTGATTGGCAGTGGAAAATTTTGTGGACAGACAAAGTCCATTTCCATCTGACAGGATATGTCAATACACAGAACTGCTGAATATGGGCAACAGAAAATCCACTCGCAACGAAGCCAGTACCACTTCATCCTGCAAAGGTCACTGTGTGGTGCGGATTTACATCATCATTTATCATAGGGCCATATTTTTTCGAGGAGACGGGTGCTCTCGGTCCTGTTACCGTTACCGTCACTGGTCAGCGCTATGCGTATCTTTAGCGCAACCACGTCATTCCAGTCCTTCAACAGCGTGGGTGTGTGGATGGGATCATTTTTATGCAAGATGGCGCTCCTCCGCACATTGCAAATCCAGTGAAGCAGCTGCTGAGGCGGCATTTCGGAAACGGTAGAATTATCAGCCATCATTTCCCTACAGCCTGGCCGCCTCGATCACCTGATCTTAATCCGTGTGACTTCTGGCTGTGGGGTTATCTGAAAGATGTTGTGTTCAGTGCTCCGATTGCAAACTTAGCGGAATTGGAGGCACGCATTGCACTACACATTCTGAACGTGACGCCGGAGACACTTCGATCAGTTGTGGAACATACTGTTTCTCGATTTCAACTTGTTGCACAGAACGCTGGACAGCATATTGAACATGTTTTGCGCCAGTCTCCCGCAATTTAAAAAAAACGATTTAATGGATGCTTTGCACACTGAACAGTACAGTTTGTTTAACGTGTGACTTAAACCTTAACTTTTGTTTTATGATTCATTTGTCATTTCTAGTCGAAATTCTGACGCTTACAGCGCCATCTGTTGCTAAAATTTGGACCTACTTTATTTTCTTATGCCATAAGCTTTGCCCCTTCTTCAATAACATTCCGTTCCAATTGGACATCATTCTACTAACAAGGGAACCCCACATAGCCTACCAGCTTTAACAATGGAGTCCTTGTATGGTTATGTATGCTCTAATTTTTTCGCTTTCGCGGTTATTTTGAAAGAAACAAAATTTCGCGCGCTCTTATTTTGCAAGCATTTATAGTAGCTTCAGATGAGTAACATATTTCAATTTGGTGGAAATCTGTGACACTTATTCGAGGGATTCCCTTGTAAGTGGTTCTTTTTTATAGCGTTTTGAAACTTAAACTTTAATTATAATCACCCTGTATAATAATATGTATTGAGAACAGTGCATATTAGATTCCTGTTTTTTTGTTGTTGTTTTTTACCAGTATATATGCCATAAATGTGGCTTAATACCCTCTTGATCTGACTTATTCAATTTAAAAGAATCCATACAAGTATCTACTGCACATTAAAATTATTTTAATATGTCAAAGCACATATAATAATTGAATAACTTGAACTGTCCATACCTGATACATATTTACAAATTATGTATTAATCCTTCATTGATTATTACTATTAGAACAAGGGCTGGCTAGAATGATGGAAAGAACACCATGGCATTTGATGTTTAACCGTGTGCGCGAGGCACGTTCTGTGGACGTGGAGTCGTCCAATCGGAATCATGCAGAGTTTCAGAGGATGATAGAGGAAGGAAATTTTTCACTGGAGCAGATTTACAATTGCGATGAATATGGACTACGTTACTGGCTACTGGGCACGAAAACACTGGCATGTAGAGATAGCGCAGATGGATTTAAGAAGCTAAAAGACAGGATAACAATTCTGTTTTGTGTTATCAAGACCAGAACTCATAAACTGAAGCCACTATGTGTCGGTAAATGTAAGTCACCTCAATGTTTGCATCATTAAAAACTAAGAAACTTAAGACTAATTTATAAAGCAACGAAAAATGTATGGATGACTGCAGACGTTTTTGACGAGTGGTTCCACAAATATTTCGTGTCATCCGTTAGGGCCCACTTCAGATCTGTGGGGCAGGAGCCCAGAGCAATTCTGCTTTTAGACAACTGCCCTGCCCATCCGCCAGCAGAAACTTTGATCAGCAAGGCCATATATCTGCCCAAAAATACGATGTCCCTAATTCAACCCCTGGACCAAGGCATAATAGCGACGTTCAAGGCATATTATCGGAAGGCGATTGTGTGAGCGAAGTAGGATCAGTCAGCGATTATTTGAAGAAGGTAAACTTGTGAATGTCATTAATTTTAGCACAGAAGCATGGAACAGTGTCTCTCAAAACACAATACAAAGGTGTTGGGAGCATGCGCTACCTGCAGAATTTCCAGCCACAACAACTACGGAGGCCCACGATGAAAAATTTGATTTCCTTGGCTTTAGCGAGGAGGAAATCGCTGCAGCGAAACAAATGCTGGAAGACATACGCATCGAGAACTGTGCGGCTACTCTAGACCTCTTAAATTTTGACGACGATTGTCCAGTGCATGAGATCATGACGATCGGCGACATCGTTTCTAGCATAACAGGCACTGATGAAACAGGCAACGTTAACGATGACGACGTGGATAAGGAGCCGATGCCACCACCAAAAGCTTCCGAAGCAGTAGCAGTGTTGCAAGCGGCAATAAGCTACTGTGAATCGATCGACGAAGATCCAATCCATATTTTGCACTTAAAATCAAGCCTGGGAATTGCGAAAAAAAGGACGAGAGAGGCAGCTAAACAAAAGAAGATTGATGATTACTTTATACTTTGAGATGTAATTGTTTAAATTAACCCTAAATTAAACAACATGTACACGTATTTGATTTTGATATTAAATTATTTTGATTTAACTCCTGTAATTATTTTTCATCAATACGTGTATTCTTAGAAATAGATCTGACGTGGTCGTTTAATTGTGGGACGCAAAAACGGGGGAGGGGGTCGACTGCGGCTCTATCTAACGTGGGCGTGAAATGGTGGCTTCCGAAGACCGCATTCGACCGGGTCCGCACTGTACTTTCTCACGATTCGCTTGGAGAATCTTCTTGATTTCAATCTCTTCTTGGATCAGAATCTTCTCTTTCGCTTTTCGTTTTCATTTGATGTCCGTGCATTTTTTGGGTCGAATAATTGGTGTTGAGTAAGCGATTCCTAATTAAATGCTGGACAAAGGTGGATTTCCTGTCATTGTTAATCCAGATAGAAAGAGCGAGTTGTGGAGCCAATGTAATTTCTCCCACAATCTGGGCATGTAACTTTGTACAATGTAGACACCAGAGCATCTGTACAGGTCCATGTCGGTAGTTGATCGGTTTTGGCTATGATGAGTGGTCAGAAAGGAAATCCCAGCTAATGGGAGAAGTTGGTAATCAGTTGTCTCAGATCGGATGTATGTAAAGGTGGCGTAGTCAGTTTGCTTCTGTATTTGACATTCCCGCCTATTGAGGGTTCTTCTGGTCTTCTGTAAAGCTGATCGGGTGACAGAGTCAATGTATGTTAAACACAGAAGCAAACTGACTATGCCAACTTTACATATCTCAGACCCGTGACATATCGGATTACCAACTTGTTCCATGAGCTGAGCATCAGGATTTCTTTTAGGACCACCCACAGTAACCAGAGACTCCTCAACCCAAACCGATCAAGTACTGACACGGACCTCTACAAACGCTCTGGTGTCTACAAACGTAAGTGCCCAAATTGTGTGGCCCATTACACTGGATCCACAACTTGCTCTTTTTCGAACGTTTCTGTGAACACCAACGATCCTGGATTAGTAACGACAGGAAGTCCACCTTCGCCCAGCATTTAATTAGGAAACGCATACTCAACACCAATTACTCGACACCGACAAATGGATGGACATCATATGAAAAAGAAAAGTGAAGGAGAAGATCCTGATCCATGAAGAAATTGAAATCAAGAAGCATCTCCAAGCAAACCGTGACAGAGTATTGAACAACCAGATCTATTTTGAGAGAGATGATATCATTAATTTCCTAAGCAATTTGACAATCTGACCTAACTGGATGCCGTCATGACTGTCCTCTAATAGATCTGCAAGTTCCAGGCTCTCCATCAATCATTGATAGGGTACCATTTTCACATGACTGGTGGACAATATATTATTGTTGACTATATATTTTGATGTCTTGCCAGTTGCCCTTTGTAGACTATTGTCTCCGATGATGGGGTAATATCGAAATGCGTTAGGCTAATAAATTACTTTTACCATATCACTCTTGGTTCCTTTATTTCAGGATTAAAAGTGTACATGAATAATTTAAAGATAACAAAATAAAGTCCTAACGCATGTGCATAGCCTGCATTTTGCTACAGCAGCTTGCCCCCCCCCCCCCCATCTTTTCATTTGAAGCTGTCCCTGTATCGAATATTTTAAATTGCCAGTTTCTTAAAAAGAGATATAATATCTTTCGTATTATTTGCTTTGAAGTAAATATAATTGACAAGTAAGACGTTTTTACAAGGATGCAGTGAAATGGCCGCCATGTTTCTGGTGCTGACCTTAGGAGAGAATGTTCCTTAACCGTCTTATGCCACGCCATTTTTTGAAGGAAAAAATGATTTCTGTGATGACTCGGGAAACTTTTTTTTGTAAATTAATAAATGATCCTTTTGGCCCGAAAATTTTTGTAATAAATCGGAAATGTTTGTTGGTTTTTAGCATTGATTTCATTTTCATATTATATATTTCAATTTTTTTTAGATGTCACAGAAATGAAATATGCAATTTCAAAATTTTTTCAGAAATTATACAAGATGGTTCACGAAAAATGAAAATAGTCATATATTAGGTGGTTTTATTCATGACAGACGGGTGAAGAAATTTTTAAAATACGATTGTAAGTTATTTTTCTATGAATTTTCATTTGAATTTATGTCAAATTGTAATTTGAGCTCGCTAATGTAAACACGTCATTTGATAGCATCAAACAGCTATCGCTTCATTTGATAGGGGGGACGATTGCGAGGGCTCGGTTTTTTATCGAAATACTATAATATTTTCTAATTCCATTTAAAAATAATTAAGACGTCGAAAGCAGGAGTATCTTCTGCTGTTGTTTGAATTGGTTTTTCCCGTTTTGGACTGTGGTATTGTGTAATGGAGGTATAAGTGCGCGCAAAATATGAAAAAATTCTCCAGTGCTCTGAGTAAGTCTAAATATCATTTTTTATTACAATCTGATAAATATTTCTGCCTATTGCTAGAAAATAAATGTAGGGGTTGAAATATACAAGCAGTTTGAGATATGTAGCTGCATAAGATAATTATTTATAAAATCAGATATACATCGCTATTTTGTCGAGTTGCAATGCTCGTCATTATGAGAGCAGCACGTTATGAATATTATTTTATTAAACTTCTAATGTTTGCATGTGCCTAATATTAAACAGATTATTTAAAGGAAGGTTTCTAGATTACATAAAAAAATTGGTGATAAAAGTGTCAAAAGTTTTAACGTTATTGAGTTTTAAATTTCGAGCTGTGTGCATTTCATGATAATTTTGATACAGAAGCCATTTATGGAAGCAACAGGTTGAGCACTGTTAAGGTTAGTGAAAAGCAAACTTAAATGCTAAGAAGGAATCTCTCCTTACACTTTGAATTTTGGAATCATGTTAACGGTAAGGACAGTTTGGACGGTAAATAATTTGCATGAAAACGAGTTGTCCTGGTTGTATGCGGGCAAGCCGTTTTTGTCATCATGGTGGAGATGAAGAGTTTCAAACTACCGCTGATAGCTTCATCTTTGTTTACGGTGGCGGAGTCAACTCTGGAAACAGACATGGGTTCAGGAATCAGCGTCGCATCATTATGCTTCTCGCTCACAGAAGGGACTATGTTAATAGCAGGGTCAGTGACTATTGCAGAAGATTCCATCGAGAAAGGAGACAACTGAGACCAGTTCACCTGGGAAAGATTCAAGTTATATTCACCTTGGTGAAACTCTGGAGACTGAGGAAGGTCGGGGGACAAAACCACAGGGAGATCGTCCCTACCACCAGTAGTACACGTCATGATAGACTGTTGAGAACAAGGAGGCGAGCCGGAATGAGATTGATATTTTGGGAAGTCCTGGGCCGGAGAACGTGCTACACGAAAAGATGGAGCGTTAAGAGAGGGGTTAGGTGGGAGAAGGACTCTTTCTGTAACTCGGGAGGCATATGAAGTTCTGATTTGGGCCTTCCCTACTCAAAGTAATTTGCCATACGTTTTGAACTTTATTATTGCAGAGTTCACGCAGACTAACAGACACCTCAGCTTGGCGGCCATCTTGAAAGGTAGCTGAGAAAACCTGGTATCCCTGGTTTTATGTACGGAAAACGGAAGAGAGCCACCAAATTCACTTTTGCAATTCGCGAAAAACAGTCCCTCTAGGTGTCACCACATGAAATTCAAGATGGCGAACGGAGAAAGGTAACGCGTGACCTGATCGCGTTGAAGAAATCATATACGATGGAGAGAAATAGTTTTACTATCAATTTTTTCGTATGTGGATGTTGCTAGAAGAAGGGAATTAAGAACTGAAGACCAAGTACATCATTTATTATGGTTACACTGCAAAATCGGACTTGCAATTTACAGTTGTTTTCGCAATTATTATTGATGTATTGTTAAAGTCAAATAAGTAATACTTGTTTGCTAAATTACGTAAATAATGAATAAAGGATCATAATTTTTTCTAGAATAACATTTAATTTTCAATTATTTTCAATATTTGAATACACACACTACACACTTATTGGAGTACAAATTTCTCAGCAGGTAGACAATATGTGGATAATTCATAAGTAAACAAGCAATTTATTTTTTAAAGGGGAATGAGATATTCATGATAATAAAGGTTTTCAAAAATGAAATTATATACACTCTTATTATGTTATTTACAAATCGTGATTATAGAATATATATTTTGGTTATACCCATCAGAGTATGCCTACTTCGACGCCACATTCGCTAATCATCATCACCGTTTGTCTAAGTCGCAGGAAAAAACAAGTCGTGATTCCACGTTCACAAGTAAAAATCACTGATATCAGAAAGTAGAAGTCACAGTTATACCTGCGAGCATAAAATCACGAATTTACAAGGGGACCGCACGGACTCTAATCAAGGATTTGGTTGAAATTTTAGGAGGTCAATCTATAACATTAATATACCTTGTGTGTAAAAGGAGTTGACTTAATGGCCTTTTGTTTTGGAGAAAAAAAAATAAAATATTTTACGTTTATTATTGTAGTACCAGATAAGCCAAGTGGGAAGAAAGTTATACAACTAAACAGGGGTGGCATAGTGGTTGCTGTCAGATTTTGCGGATATACTGGTCCGGGTTCGATTCCTGTAGTATTGAAATTTTTTTTCGCTTTTTTTTCCCATTATTTTTCCATTTTTATTTTTCATTTTTTTTTTTTTTTTGTTTTTCACCCTTATTATTTGTTTGTACTTTGCATAAAAACATTCACATGCATACCGTGTATACTCGCCTATAAGTCGAGAAATTTATGTCTTAAAATTCATCCTAAAAAGCAAACTCTACTTATCTGCGAGTCATACCAGTTTTCCATAGAATTTTGGCAAAGTCACCTAACTCCATATAAAAATTTACACATTTAAGAAACACACATGATTCCCAAATAATATACATATTTTAAGATGGGTATTTATCCATAATCAGTTTTATTCATCCATAAAAGGAGGTGCAATAAACAAAGTAAGTTGAAGGGTCAATGGAGCTAAACAAGAGTGGGGATGGGGGGGGATAGAGTGGGAGGGAAGAGGAGGAGTGAAGAGAGAGTAATTCCTAAGAGAATTAGAGAAGAGAGAATAAAAGAAGGGTGAAAAGGAAATTTTTTTTCTGTGGCAGAGTAAATAAAGTTTATTTAAGATATAAGAGGAAAGGATCAGGTAGAAGAAAGAGTAATAATTAATAAAAGGCATATAAAATAAATGGTATGGACCTGAAATTAAGGTGATAATAAAGCAATAAAGTAATAGTGATGCTGAAAATTAACTAGAAATATAAATGAGGAATAGGGAGAGTGAGGGGAAAACTGATTGTGTCAATTGCAAGGGCAAAGTAAAACAAGCCAAATGAACCAGATGTAAAAGAACACCAAAGAAGGAAAGAGGTAGGAGGGGGAGGTATTCACAGAAGTAAAAAAAAAAAAGAAAAAGAAAGAGAGATTAGCGAGGGGGGGGGGAACTGCCCATATAGCGATATTATAAATTAAATGATTATAATATTGATTTGTAATATTTAAGTGAATCTCATGCTACATGAACCTTTCCTCTTACATCTTAAATAAATTTTATTTTACTTCCCAATTTTTTCCATTTCACCCTCCTTTTATTCTCTCTTCTCTAATTCTCTTAGGGAATTACCAGGTACAATCACTACGTTTACATGCACATTTCGATCCGGATCGACTTGAGTTAATCCAAAATTGCCTCGTGTTTACATGCATCTAACTCGATCCGGATCGAGTCCGATAAGATGCCTTGTGGGTAAAGGTCTAGATTAGGAAAGTACGCCCGACTTTGTCATCTGCTACAAAATCCGCCATTGTTGGCACAGTCGGCCTTATCACTTGAATTACGCTTTCTCTAAAATACGGCTGAAATTCAATTTTTTAAACTTTTCTCATTATCGCCTGGAAATATAATTGACAATCAATACATTTTGTAATTATTGATTTTTTCTTTAAATTTTGTTTTCAATTAAAATTTTCTATATATTAATAATAAGGTTGAGGTTATTTATAATGTTAACTATAATGTTATTTATATGTCAAGTTTTTGATTTATTTTCCTCAATATAATAATCCTTAATAACTTTTAAAATGCATTTGCATGTTTAAGTTTTTTATACTTATTTTTATCAAAATATAATTTTATACATTCTTATCAAAACATAATTTTAATAAATTTTAATAGATTTTATCAAATTAATTTTTAGATGTATATCAAAAACTTCAATTTAATTGTTTATTTAACTGTATTAAATAATAAAAATTATAAAATTACAATTATAATTATTATAAATAATTATCAAATTATAATTTAATAAAATAGAAATTGTTAAATTGAAATTTTTGATATAAATATAATATTTAATTTGATAATTATAAT
This sequence comes from Rhysida immarginata, assembly GCA_023313115.1. Lineage (NCBI taxonomy): Eukaryota > Metazoa > Arthropoda > Chilopoda > Scolopendromorpha > Scolopendridae > Rhysida > Rhysida immarginata. Next base: position 264,576 of record JAHWFO010024135.1, read on the forward strand.
TTGATAAAAAAATTATTAAATTAAATTTTGATAAAAATATATATATATAAAACTCCAATTTGATTGACAATTTGAAAATTTTTAATTAGGAAAAATGACATTTTGATAAAAAAGTTTGCAAAAAAAAAATTTAAACATGCAATGTATTTTAAAATTTATTCATTTATTTATTTATAGATATTTATTTTGTTGAGGTATAAATCAACCAAGAACTTATTTTAGCTAAAATTTTCTATATTTTTTCTTTCAACCAAACAGCAAATTTAAATTCGATCCGGATATTATTATTGAGTTGACCTCTTTCCTAAGGCATGCTTCCCTGGTTTCAAACCACCTCTTTCGACGGGATTGAACTCGATCCGGATCGGGGTGTTGAAGCCTGTTTACATGCCACTTTTTGCAGGATTGACTTGAAACTTGTCTTTCGATCCGGATCGAAAGTGTGCATGTAAACGCAGTGAATCTTCTCACTCCTCCACTAATCTTCTCTACCCTCCCTCTCCTGAACAACAGCTTGAATAGCAATGTTTATTTAATTTGTGATTACTTAAATTAATAAATGATAATTCTCCTTAGGTTTGATTTCACATTAATAAAATTCTATATTTACTAATAAAAACCATAATCCTTCAGATTATAAATTAAATAATTTATTTATGTAATTATAATTAATTTATATAATTACCAGTATAGTTAACACTGTATATTTATGCAATTATAATTATATTATGTAATTACTTATAATATTAAATGATAACTATCCTTATAATTGATTTCACATTTTTAAAATTGTTCATTTAGTAATAATAAAATGATTGATGATTAAATGATAACAAAGTTTAGAGTAATATTTAATTGTTAAACAAGCTTTACATTATTACCCATGCAAGTACAGCACGATTTAAGCATGGGTAAACTATGGTAACGTCAGTGAATTCAATTTCATAAGCACCTGAAATTTTACCCTTGACTTATCTGTGGGTCATAGCAAATTTCAAAATTTTTTGCCCAAAATCTGACCTCGACTTATACGTGAGATTGACTTATACACGAGTATATATGGTAAGTAAAATATTTTTCAATATTGAAAAATTTTGTACAATATTTTCACGGATGGTGATTGGCGATCCGTGACGTTGCACATAGACCATCGATAGTGCGAAGAGATCTTTATAGTTTCATTTTTATTTCACACGTCACGGCAATGACCGGCCGTGAAAATATTGTACAACGCATTTTGCATTTTTTTTGACCTGTGACGTTGCTTATGTATGTGGATGTTATTATACAAAGTGAAAACAAATAATAATGGCAAAAAATACAAAAAAATAGAAAAAAAATGGAAAAATAATGGGAAATAAATGAAAAAATAATGAAAAAAAAATGAAAAAAATATCAATACTATAGGAATCGACCCGGTCCGGTAAATTCACAGAACCTGGTGTTAATAACTGCTCTACTGCTGTTAAGTTGTATACCTTTCTTCTCATTTGGCTTATGTGGCATTACAATAATAAACGTAAAAATTTTTTTTTTTTCTCTGAAATGAAAGGCCATTGAGTCAAATCCTTTTACACAGAAGGTATACTAATGTAGATAGACCTCCTAAAATTTCCACCAAATCCGTGATTACATGTCCGTGCAGTCCGCTTGTTAGTTCATCACTACATGCTAAAGCGTTTTCCTATGCTGATACCTTGATAATTTCATTGAACGCCACTAGAGTCCACGTCAATCGCTGTTTTTCGCGAATAGCTTTTGCAATAAATATATGTGAAGTATATTTTTTCGTAGAAGATAAAGTGATTAAATATATATTGTATAATAAAAACCAAAGGTAATATAAAAGTTCGTCAGCCACAAGATTTTTTGATGGGGCCCCCCCCCCCCCAACGTTTTCTTCTCAAGGTTTTATTATCGGCTTATTGTACGCATCGTCCGTAATACACAGTGATGATTTTTTTAAACTTTTTACGCATAATACGCTTATTATACCCCAGAAATTACGGTATTTTTTGCAAAGTACATTGCTGCTTGGTTGTCACAATACATTATTGGTTTATCGATTTTTATAACATTCAATTCGGATAAAATATTTTTATACTATATAATTTCTTTTACAGTTTCAGTGAAAGATATAAATTCCGATGCCATTGAGCTTAGTGCAATGCATTTTTGCTTTGTAGTTTTTCACATAAATGGAATATTACCTAAAAATATTAGGTAGCCACTTGAAGAGTGTCTATCATTAAGGATACAACCCCAATTGGCATCAGTAAAGCCAATGGGAGCATTCTGCAAAAAAGTGGCCACCAGACGGCAGCACGGCCAAATGCAGTCTGATGTCTACCCATGATGCCTAGCGTTTCTCTCAGTATTGCATGCTTTTTTGCATACATATTCACGTGTTTCGATTTAATATAAATTTCTTGTGCCTACCTTTATGTCAAAACAGAGGTGGACATTTATTTCCGAAAGATAAAGATAACGCTTTAAAAAAATTTTGCAATATTAGATTATCTCATTGTTTCTTTGTTTATTACTGCACGGTTGATGCTTACATTCTAATTAACAGTAGTTGCAGCTTTTTTCAATGAATAAATGAAACTTTTGATAATTAAAATAATTTTTCATATCAATAAAATATAGTTTCATTCAAAAAAACGTTGTTTCATATTGAAAAATGAACATTCACATCAATTAAATAATAGTTTACATCAATAGAATAATTTTTCACATCAATAAAACGTAGTTTCACGTCAAGAAAATGTAAATTCGTTTCAATAAAATGAATTTTACTTCAAGAAAATGTAACCTAAACTGAACTTCTTATTCAGTAGGTTCTTATTGAAAAATTACAGTAACAGTAAAAAAATAATTCATTTTGAATTATAATGAAACTATATATAAATTTTATTTTTAAAATGAATAAGAGTATTACAAATAAGATAATAGACAATGATACAGTACGAAAAAAATGAGTGCTCAATTATACAATACAGTATTACAGCAAAATAGGAATACATTGAAGTTAGGGGTCATTGAATTATTGCGTTACGCTTATCTTTGCTATTTTTTTTACCCCCTCCCCCCCCCCCCCCCCCGCATCACATTCCGTCACACACGCCTTGACCCCCCTTAACGTGACATCACTAAATTTTAACCCCCCCCCCCATTCTTCAAAATATTTTAAAGAAATAAACTACTTTATAATCATTATATATTTTTTATTATTTCTAATCAGTTACATCTTTTTTATTCCCAAGGACATTCTAAATGGGATTCTATTGATATTACATTTATATTTTCAATAAACTGGAATTATTTTTTCCTTATCAATGAACTGCTCATCGATCCATTCTGTGTCATATTGATTTTCATTGATTTTCATTATAGCTAAAATTTCTTCATTTCGTTTTGTTACAATATGAGATGGCCGTATTTATGGCATAACAGGAACTATGCCACAGCTCTTCTGATGATGCCTCAAGTAAGTAAGTGAGGCATGATAGGTGCCACACTTACTACAAATTCATCATCTTATTTCATTTTTCAGTGATGGACATGCTATGTCATATAGTGTTTCATTACATTCAGCAAATAATGGATTTTCCTTTAATAAAGTGTTCTTCAAAATGCTGCTTACAAAAACAGATGGATAATTTCCATTATCTTCTGCTATGTTGAGTCCATTCTGGGAAATAGGCGCTGGAGGAGGTAAAAAGCGATTTGGCATTATTCTCAATAATGAGCTGCGGAACGGTGAACAACATTGCTGATCTGTACATTTTACAATCTGTAAAAAATACTGGCTGCTGCGTATATGGGTGTTGTGCCAGTTCATTGATTTTTCTGGTAGCATTGATTTTTTGATTTCTGAATTATCAGGATTTATGAATTCACTTACAACTGGATACTTATCAATTGTAATATCAGACCAAATTTCTGCAAGAGTTTCTCCTGCATGTGCTAATTTTTTTTTTTTCCTTATCAGTGTCAATCGTTCTTCCTTGATTATCTAAATGAGTTCCATAGTGATCATGTGGAAGAATCACTCCAGCCAATTATTTACTTAATGGTGCCATTCATCTCTCAACCCTGTTAAAAGCACTTCTTCCTGGCGCATTACAGGCGATGTATAGAGCATCCAGATTGTTGCGAACGAAGTGGTAGATACCTGATTCAATCACTTTACTGTATCGTGAATTCTCATCTGGACCACCATCAACTGTGAAAATAGCACTTGATTTTACTTGCTTTTGATGATCAAATGAAATTCTTATCAAGTTCTCAAATTCGGGAAGGTCGAAAAGTCTGTTCACATCTAAAACATGAGAATAAGCTGTTGACTATCCATTGAAGAAGGGCTGTCGTATACCACAACGTGGCGAATTTTGAGAAAGGATTTACACCTGTTCCCGTATAAGATCCATGTTTATCAGGAGTTAAAAGACACTAGAAGACAGAAGCGACAACAATTTGCGATGGAGTTTGGAGCAGAAATGGAAGCCAATCAGGACATTGTTGACAACCTGTGGGTGTCAGATGAGGCCTTCTTCCATCTGTCAAGTGACATTAATAAACACAATGTTCATTTTTGGGGTTCCCAGCACCCTCATGAGATCCATAAGTCACCTCTTCATCCACAAAAGGTTATGCCTTGGTGCGCGATTTCCAAAAGAGGCATCATTAGTCCATTCTTTTTTGAGGGCACCGTAACGTCACAGGCTTACCTTAACATGTTGGAAACCTCCTTCATCCCTGAGCTGCGAAGGAGGCGTATACCGCTTTGACATCAATGGTTTCAACAGGATGGGGCTAGGCCTCACACCACTAATGAGAAGTGCTAGACTTTCTCAATCAGAAATTTAGAAATCGTGTCATTTCAAACAGGTTTCCAGATCGATTCGGGGTGGCTTTCTTTGGCCCCCTACGAGTCCTGACCTAAACCCATGTGATTTTTATCTCTGGGGGTTCCTTAAAGACAGCGTGTTCACTACAGCACCAAGAACCCTAGACCAGCTGCGACAAAGCATCGTTGACTGCTGCACCCTTGTGGATGCAGAAATCCTGGATAGAGTTATGAACAACTTCACCATTCGGTTGCGAGCAGTTCAAAACGTTCGTAGTGGCCACATTGAGCATATCATCAAGACTTTTCCACGGGTATAAAAACTCCAAACTGCCTAAAATATCATACTGAAATGCTAAGTTTGTAAACATTAATGGGTCAATAAATCATAGTACTGAAATGGTCAGAAATTGACTGAATCACCCTATATATGAACATATGCTAATGAACCAAAGTTTAAAATAATTAACAGTGGGTTTCCTTCCCATCCAAATTTCATATGGGGTAACATTATTTGTTATTTTTTGAGAGCATCTGTTTTTTTATGAACATAAGCATATAGAGCTTCAGCCCAAAATCCTGGTTTTAAACCACTGTCTAAAAGCATTGATCTTATCCCATCTAGTGCTGATCTATTAAATCTTCCAGCTATTCCATTTTGTTCAGGTGTATATATTGAGATTTTTTCATGTTTAATACCTAAATCGGTTAAAAATGTCTCAAATTCTTTACTACAAAATTCCATTCCATTGTCAGTTCTTACAATCTTAATTTTCCTATTTAGTTCACTTTCTACTTTTGCTAAATATAATTTAAAACTTTTAAACACTTCAGTTTTTCTTTTAATTGTGTAAACATGTACCATTCGATACAATGTTTGAACTAAGTTGTCGTATTCTTTAGACAGTCTTCTAATTAGCTGGAAACAGATTAATAGTTCGGGTATTTCAAAACCTGCATCTTTGATGGTAGTGGCCATTTCTGTGATGCATCTGCAGAATATCCCGATGGCTTCCATAACTGTGTTGAAACGTGTGGCGTAACTATGAGGCCTGCTAAACGTGCACGTGACTATGGCTCGAAGTTCTTTTTCAAAATCTCCCAGGCTGTTTTCCCGTCTGATATATTGGAAATGAGCGTTTGAAGTCATATTTTGACGCCTAGGTAAATCGTTGTGTAGGCTCAATTTTTTTTCCATTCGTAATTCCGCCTGTCCCTTTCAGGTGCATCGTCTGAATATGGCTTGGTGTCTCCACTAATAAATTCCCAGCAATCACGGTCTTTAAGGAGAACTTAAATATCCGTTTTCCATGATTGATAATTGTGTTGATTCAGCTTTGGAAAACTTAATGTTGACGTTGATGAATTAGCGTCGTCCATCTTGATTTTTTTTCTGGTTTCTATTAACAGCCCCAGTCAAAAAACTTCTGTTGCTTTCTAGGGTTGGACACCCATCACGCTTCCGTTGTGAATAAATTTTTATTTTGTCTGTTCAAAGCTCCAAATATTTCACATGGATTCAGGCTTGCTTCTGATACGATTCACTTCGAAAATGATTAGGCCTAAGACGTTTGTCGAAGTGCACAGCATTGACAAGCTGCTAGTTCCATTGAATCTGCTGGTTATACTAAGGAATTTCGATTCTGGTGTTCATTGCGATTAGGAGATTAGGCCCATAACCTTTGTTGGAGTGTACATAACTGTTGTTGGCTACGCATCTCGCAGTGGAATATTAAATGAACAGTTAGATAATGAAGAGACTTCTATATAAAATTTATTCATTGAAGTAATTATCAAGCAGAACAGAAATCATAATTACAGGGAGCAATCTTTGCTACCTCTGTTGTTAGCAAGATGCTGAAGAAGTGTTTTTGTTTACAATATACTAATTACGTGATTGCATTTTCACGTGAACACATACTCAATGTTACAATCGAATTCTCTAAAATTATTTCTATAATCCAACAATGCTGTAGTAAATTATTTTACATTTCAAAATTATTCAAGATTATAAATTACAATTGAAAATGAATTAAATATTGATACACAGTAATAAAACCATAAAAGATTATAACTTTTTTTTTTGCACGAAAATATTTTGTGTTGATAAAAAAATAACTAACACACGGGAACCCCTCCCTGGCGAGCTCCACAATGTTCCTTTGTCCCCAAAGGCTGTGTGTGCAAGTGTAATCTGGGATTAGGTGTTTTCACAACTTAAAAGCGTGCGTCAATCCTCCAGTAGGATACCCAGGCGCCCAGCAAACTACCCGGCTAAAACCCTGTTAACCAACTACGACTTCTGTGTCGGGAGGCTACGTGCCGACGTCGCCCGTTGGAGCCGTCTTGATAAGCACCACTTACTGCTATACCAAAACAAAGAAACATTATAGTCTTGCGACACAATTGCTATTCAAAGACTGAGCTTCCACAAGAAGACTTGCTTTTCACCACACAAAGTGCATACTTAGAACCATCAGGGCCTTCACATATACTCAGCACTCTGTAAAATAGTACTGCTAAGCATCACGTCCATGTGAAGGTTAGGCGTTCACTACGCTACTCAAGATGGGGGGGGGGGGGGGGGAGATTACAAGAGATAGTCTAGGTAAGAGGCTGGCTTGCGCACGTTGAACTAAGTTCCACTTCAGATGCCACTCGCCGGCACGGGGAATGCAAAAATAAAATTGTCACTCACCAATTTGCAGTCCTCTAATTTGTCTTTGCTTACCACACAAGAACACACTCTGCTAAGTAGTCCTAGTGCGAAGAGGTGCTGTTGGAAATAGGAACTTATTTTTTTAAATGTTCGAAGCGACGACCGCCATTATCCTGCAAGAGGAGTCTGCTTATCTGCAGCACCAAAATTCGGTTGACAAAGTTCTACTCCATTTCATTAATTCTCACTAATAAAATTAATCAAACGACACATAAAAGAATAACGAAACTGTGCATAAAAGACACAATTGAGTCAGAAACGGCACATTTATTAGCATAATGCTACCTTTTTTCTGGTTTCCCAGGCTGCTGCCTGCTCTGACCAGAATCCAATTCAAAAGTGAAAACAACAATGAAAGGAGGAAAAAAAAGAAATAATATTTAAATTTTCCAGAATAACCACAATTTCTCGGAAGAAAACGCAACAATTGTTTGCTGAAAGCTGACTTGATGTTTTCAGAAAATCTGCTAACAATGCCAGCCTCCAACAAACAAACATAACAAACGCCCAACGTTACAATACCATCGGCGCGACAATAAACAGACTACGTCGAGGCAACAATTACGTGACACGAAATTCACCCAAGATTAAAAAATACAACCCCTTTTAATCCCAAACCACACTCAAACTATAACAAATCACACACTATACATACGGAATAGGCAAACTACACACAAACCCACGCACACCACAGAGAAACACCGCGCCCACCTTCAAGGCTTCAAAACGATAGAACATTTCGACAAAAGAGCATCGCGTTAACGGAGCAACGCTCTCATTTGTCCCGTTCCCGTCGGACCTATGCGACACCCCAACTGACATGGAATGTCACAAATTAAGCAGTTGACTTTTTAACTTGTGTATTATTTTTATATATAGCGATAAAACTTGTTTAAAACATAAATTAATGATCTTTAATTTATTTTCTCTTAATTCATGTAATTTGTTGATTATAGCAATGTGTGTTTTCATGGACTTTTTAAAACCCTATCTTTCCTTCTCTCTTTTTTTTTTTCTTTGTCTTTCTTTTTTCCCCAGGGCAGCTGCATACAACAAATTAGGCAATCATCAAATGGCAATAGCTGACTGTGAAAAAGCCATTCAAATTGATAATGAGTACAGTAAAGCATATGGAAGGAAAGGGTAAGTTGCTATAAAAATAACGAAATTATGCTTCAAAATTTTATTACTTTTTTTTATTTAAGGAATAAATACACGATAAAGGAATTAAAAAAAACCACTAAAACTTTTAAAAACTGCAGATTTGAATTGATAAAATAGTAACTGGTTGGACTTATTTCTCCCACTCCACTCTTGGCCTTGGATGACTAGCTGAAAATGTAATGGCAAAGATTGATGTAATGTATTCTCCATTGGTCTGAAAACTGTATGTGCATACCATAAGAAAATTGTTTTTGGTAGCTATGCTAATACGTTTCATCTCTCATGAAATATCAAACAGAGCTTGAATTGAATGTTATGGTATCACAATTTGCGATTCAAAGTGTGCTCCATGTGATGCATTTCGAATTTTGTGCAGCAAATTTGCACCACAAAATAGTGCACTCTGTTTTTTCACAGCAGTGGCATAGCTAAATTCATTTAGGCATAAGTTATTGTATTCATTTATGAAATTACGCCTTTTGCCAAACAGAAACCACAGACATATAGTAAATATATCTGTATGTGACAGAAACTCATCAGAATTTTTTAGTGAGTAACAAAATTTGTCGGTAGGTGGCAGCACATTTGATTTAAGGGGGGGGGTATTTATTATTGTGAAAACTTTCCAAATATAGCTGATGTGTTCATACTGTTACTTGTTTACCTGTTTCTAATGCAAATTTGGAAAGGTGCTTTTCTGCAATGAAGCAAATTAAGTGACCGGTTAGGTTTAAAAAAAAAAAAAAAAAAAAAAAAAGACTGGAGCGTCTCCTTAGGGTAACATTAGATTGTCCTGAACTAAGGGATCACAACACTAAGAATGCAGTGGACTACAGTAAAATCCCGTTACAACATACTCCAAGGGAACTCGAATTTTGCACGTTAATCCAAGGTGTACGTTATCCTGAAAATGGGGGGGGAGGGGAGTATGTGTGTTGAACAATAGATGGCGCAACTGCCAACAACACATTTATTATTATTCTCATATTAATAAGTTTATAATTAATAAGTGTATCCTAATTTAAATTATATTTATTTAAATTATAAACGTAGGAGTTGTGATAAATATATATTAATTAGTATAAATAACGCTCCTTTAATTAAATGAAGACAAATAAATTAAAATAAATATAAGAAAAACAATGAAAAAGTCACCCAGTTGATACAGTAAAAGTTGAAGGACGAAAACATAAATGGAATGCAGGACTTGTGGAGAAATTCGGATGAAATACAGAGGAAACACAGAAGAAACGAAGATACAAAATTCAATATTGGCTAAACAAATATTAGAAAAAACGAAACTTGATAATAATGACAAAATTTTCACAATAGACATAACAGCTATGTATGACAACATTCCAATAAAACCAACACTAGAAATCATAAAAAAGGAATTAAAAACAAAATTATCTTATAACAAAATATTAAAAATCATCTAGGCCATAAATTTATATTTTACAAATAACCAATTCAAATTTAATGACAAAATATATTCCCAAACAGATGGATTACCAATGGGCAGCCCATTATCACCCATACTTGCCAACATATATTTAAATCACATAGAACACATATTGCTTAACACTTCACAACATAAACAATACATAAAAATTTGGATGAGATACGTTGATGATATCTTAATTATCACAAATAGGCCAATAGAAATATTAACACAATTATTAGAAGAAAGATATCCACTGAAATTCACCCATAATTGCATGTCAAACAACTAAATCACATTTCTAGATTTAAATATTATAAGAGATATAAATACACTAAATTTTGAAATATATGAAAAACCTACAAAAGGCAATAACATACCACATTATTTATCACAACAACCCACACACCAAAAAATTATACAATTAAACAATATATATCCAAAGAATAAAAAATCTCACATCTCCAAAATATATCCCACTAATATTAAAAAATCTGAAAATAAACCTAACAAAAAATAAATATCCTATAGAACTAATAGATAAAATTTATATAGAAACTAGTGATTTTTTTAGAAAATATGTATAACCGGGTGCTCCAGTGGAAACACCGGAACTAGCCCTAAAAATGGGACCTCCCAAAATACCGGAAGTAGTCCCAACAGTGAGACTTGCCAAAATACCGGAAGTAGAACCTTTAATATATCTATTACTACAATTTAAAGCTGGACAAGAAATCGGCATTGAGTTTTACTGTGATTGTCTACGCAAACTTCAAACGTAAACATACGATGAAGGCCATTTTTTGCTGCTTTGTAGTGTAATAGCAAACAGGAAACAAAGAGTGATTTCTTCTTCTGTTGGATCTCGTTACAGTGGCACGGAACCATAGGTTAACAGCGCTTTTCAATGCTCTGTACCGGAAGTATTAACCACGTGGCTGCGCTTTTCAATGCCGAGCGCAATAAAAAAATGCCGGGCGCAACGAAAAATGGCCGGGCGCAGCGCCAGGCTAAAAACGCCTAGAAAAATCACTAGAAACATTTACCAACACAACAAAAAATAACACAACTTGATACGAACAATACAGAAGATATTCAATACAATACACTAATAAAACCTTTCACAAACAGAAAAAAATACTAGAACAGATACCAAACATTAAAATCATACCAAAAATAACAAATAACATAACCAAAACATTAATAACAACCACTAATATAAAAACAACAAAAAATCAAAACAATAACACAATTTCTAATTTCAAAGACATTTGCCAAAATAATAAAGGAAATTGGAACATCACTAACATAATATATCAAATTCCATGCGCCAATTGTCAACACATTTACACAGGTCAAACAAAAAGACAATTAATAACACGAATAAAAGAACATGAAAGAGCACTTAGCCACAAAGATAAAAACAATCATTTAGTGAACCACTGCATTAACCAAAATCATAATCTGGATTGGAACAAAATCAAAATTATTAGTAAAGAAATAAATTATAAAAAAAGACTAATAAAAGAAACCATCAACATTATTTCGAATGAAAAAAATTTAGCCAAACCATCTATAGAAATTAATAATAAATGGAAATTACTACTAAAAATATAATATCACTTCCCTTGCACTCAACAAAACTGATCACAACAATCAAAATAATCATAATATCACACATTGTATTAGATTACATTGTTTTATTTTTATTATTATATCTTACATTCATTCAAAAAACTTTAATACTGAAGATGGGAAAAAAATCCCGAAAACTACGTGTTACGAATCATCGAACTTCCATCATAGACCTTCTTATCTGTAATTGTGTGCCTCCCTGTGTCCGTGTAACATTTCTTCACTAGATCTTCGTTTCTTCTGTGTTTCCTCTGTATTTTATCCGAATTTCTCCACAAGTCCTGCATTCCATTTATGTTTTCGTCCTTCAACTTTTACTGTATCAATTAGGTGACTTTTTCATTGTTTTTCTTATATTTATTTTAATTTATTTGTCTTCATTTAATTAAAGGAGTGTTATTTATACTAATTAATATATATATTTATTTAAGTTTATTACATTTTATATTATGCAGATTATTTTGTCATTTTCTTTACTGCGAATCTGTTCTTCCCGCCCTTTCTCTTCTTCTCCCGATTTTCTCAAGCAACTTGCATGGAATAAACGTTGTTCCTTTAATAGTAAAACGTATCCTGTGTTTATCTATTTATTGCGCTTGAATTCTAACAGGTTATGGGTCCAGGCACTGGAGGATACACTACTAAGTATAGACTGTGAGTATTTGCTGAGCTTTTATTCTACAACTTTGCTGTGAGTTGTTGCTGCGTTCGTGTTTCAACACGTGTGTCAGACATCTTGAATTCTTTTGTGTTAACTGTGAATGAACTATTACGACTATGGAGGAGAAAAGAGTAACGTTCAATAAGTTAAATGGCCAGAATTATGACGTCTGGAAGTTCAAGAAGGAAATGTTTTTATGTGATAAAGACTTGTGGGATGCAATTAAAAAAGCGCAGCCGAATGATGAAACAGGTCAGACTCAATGGGACAAAATGGATCGGTCGGCGAAAGCAAAAATCGCATTGTGTGTTGAGGATAACCAACTTATACATATCAAAAATGAGAAAACAGCTAAAGGTATGTGGGAGTCATTAGAAAGAGTTTATCAGAAAACGTATCTGAATACGAAACTGTTTTTACAAAGAAAACTATATGCGATGAAGTATGCCGAATCAACTAGTATGAGTGACTATATTTATAGAGTTTTGGAAGTGGTCGACAAACTGCGTGGGATTAGAAAGAATATTCCTGATGACGACATAGTTACTATTTTATTATGCAGTTTGCCAGACAGCTTTGATGGACTTGTAACTAGTTTGGAAGGTCGTTCTGAAAATGAATTGTCGTTAGAATATGTGAAGAATAAATTAATAGCTACTCACGAACGACGTATAGAAACTGTAAAAGAAACTGAAAGTGACACCGCAATGAAAACAACAGAAAAGAAAAAGGGACGCAAAGGTCAACAATGAAAGTGTTATCATTGTGGCAAGACCGGACATACTAAACGTTTTTTTTTTATGAATGGTTGGCAGAAATAGGAAAACAGAAATACCAAAAGGCGAAAAAGACTGTTGAAGAAAACAATGATGACGACGATGAAGTTACTGAAACAGCGAGTGCAGTGTATCAGTGTTTCAAAATATGTAATTCATCAAGTGCATCAAAATGGTATGTCAATTCAGCTGCATCGACTTACATGGCAAACAATAAAGGCTTCTTCAATGATAAGTTAAGACCGAAGAAAGGAAAAGTAAAGGTAGCAAAAGACAGTATTTGGAAATTAAAGGTATTGGTGACGGTTATTTTGAATATGAAGGACGAGACAAGGGAATGAAGCGTATCAAGGTGCATGATGTATTATATGTACCTGGCTTGGACAGCAATTTATTGCCAGTGAAACGTCTCGATGAAGACCGCTATTTTGTAACGTTTGGCGGAAGAAAATGCAGCGTGACAAAAAATGATGAACTGATAACACTGGTCAACAAAAAAAAAAATTTCGTGCTGCCGAAGATGTTTCAATGAATTTATATTATATGAAGGATGCTGATTGCAGATATGCAAAAAGTTTTTTCAGATTGGCTCTAGTTTTTGAGATACAGGGTGTTCAAGAAACACAGCACCAGAATCATTGAAATAATGTCATCAACCTATCAAATTTGAATATTCTATACATTATTTTATGTATTTAATTGTATATTTCAAGTAGTTTTTTGTTACTTGTAATATTCTTGTATTGTTTTTGTTTGGAAACGTTAGTCAAGACAATCTGGTTTAGTGATTGGTTGCAGGTGTTGGTTAAGTTGTGGTTTTCTAGTGCCATTTGATACAAACGTGTGACAATTTTCTTATCGGTGCTAAACAAGCTGGTGCCCCAGTGTCTCCTTACAACATCTGGATGTGTGTTTGGGATAGGGACACTGACCAGGGAGAGAGGGTGGAGACAAAGAACAGTGCCTTGGAAATCCTCCACGTGCAAACATCAAACTTTAAGTGTCTCCACGCGCCCTTGGACAGTGACAGTCGTTTCCTTCGTGAACATTCAATCATTGTGTTTTGTCAAGTATTCAACATTTGTGTTTCGTACCAACACCATTAAAGTAATACGATTGGATTAAAAAATATAACATTTATTGTGGTTTTTTTTCTTTTAAAGAACCTGTTAATGTTTTTATTTTCATTTCCGGATGAGTTCTTCATGAAGAGGCTGCATGAATGACCCTAATGTATTCTGCTACATTTGTGGCGAATATTGCCAGGAGAAATAAAGAACAAATATTACAGATTTTGTGAAGCAAGCATATCTGGCATATTTTGGAATGAAACTCGGAGACCAAGATAAGTCTTGGGCTCCACATGTGGTTTGTAAAACATGTGTTAAAAATCTACGTCATTGGAAAAATGGAAGTAGAAAAGGTTTAAAATTTGGTGTTCCTATGGTGTGGAGAGAACCAAGAAATCATGACAGTGACTGTTATTTTTGTGTTGTTAATGTGCAAGGCCTCAATCGTTACAAGAAACGTAAATGGGAGTACCCAGATTTGGAATCAGCAAGGCGACCTGTTCCACACAGCGACGAAATTCCCATACCAGTGTTCACTACACTCCCCGACCTTACAGCGTCTGATGTTGAAGATACGCATATTGAATATAGTGCATGTTCAGGTGCAAGCAGTGGCAGTGAATATGAAGAAAGTATATCTACACAGCAACAGTTTTCCCAGGAAGAACTCAATGATTTAGTACGTGACCTATGTCTGTCAAAGCAAGATTCCGAACTTTTAGTTTCCCGGCTAAAAGAAAAGAACTGTATAAAGTCTGAATCTAAAATATGCTATTTCCGTACAAGAGAGGCTGCACTTCTTCCATATTTTGTTCAAGATGAAGAATTAGTATACTGCAGCAACAGTCCTGGGCTCCTTCACCAAATGGGGTTACCTGCATACCGACCAGAAGATTGGCGACTTTTTATAGACAGTTCCAGCAGGAGCTTGAAATGTGTTTTACTGCATAATGGAAATTTTTATGCATCTATTCCAATAGGCCACTCGTACAAACTTAAGGAGGAATATGAAAATATAAAAATGGTCTTGCAGAAGATCAGATACAATGACCACCAGTGGACTATCTGTGTTGATTTAAAGATGGTGAACTTCTTA
>JAHWFO010024135.1:289989-325312 GCA_023313115.1 Rhysida immarginata
GAATAAATTCGTTATGTGGATTAGTGGTTTCTCTGTCTTCTGTTGTTTGACGTCCATTCACAGTTTCTGGCTCCTCATTTTTCGGTTTAAACTGGCTCCTCATTCACTACATATTAGGACGTTTTTATAGCCCTAATATGTGTTTAATTTTCTATTTCTTTCAATCCTTTTAATTTTATTCTTTTTTTTTAGAATTGTATTGTCTTTTCTCCCCTTTTCTCAGCGTCTCGCGGTCGGTCGGCAATCCTTTTCTTTCCCCTGTTTGTTTATTTGCGAATCCTCACACGTGCTTTACCCTCGGGTTTCCATGGAAACATGTTTTTCCTCTCTGAAAGCGTCCGACACCAGGGAGACCATGTGACTGGCTTCGCGGAACGATCGCTGAGGGGGGGGGGGAGGTGTTCGATTTTTGTGAGCGTGCGTAATATCTTAACGACTTTTTTCAAAAAGAAAGGAAAGTGAATGGAAAGGCTGATTGGTTGAGATATGATTTTTTTGCTCCTTCCAAAAGAAAGTATGCGGAAAAAAAAAGGCTCTCTCGAGGAACAAGGTTTGAGGAGAACGGACGCCATGAATGCTTATCCATGAAACGTGCAATGCAAGTCATTTACAGTGCTTCAAATCCCAAGTGTTGTCAATGAACGGTGTATTGGCATGAGAGAACATGGTGTGGAAATTGTTGTGTGAAATCGAGTATCCATAAATTTGCGTTACTCTTTATTGGGAAGCCACGATATCATCAGATGCTCAACGGCTCCATGAACGGTGTGATGTGCTTCGCTCAGCAACAAGGCAACCATTGGCGGACCACTGATACATCATTATTTTGAATAGCAGTCCCTCCTTGACGTTAGTAGGTGATTATTTTCTGTGAAGGTGACAGCGGGACGAGCTGTCGGGGGCAGAGACTGATGCTAACGGGTGTTCTAAGGGAATCTGCTCATTCATTAATTCAAGCGACGCCAAGGTCGTGATCTGACATCGCAGCGTTCAGAGGAAGCTAATTCTACATCAGAGCTTAGCAACATCAGAGATCCAAGAAAGAGAACCACGAACATGGAACAGACATATCAGATAAGTGATAAGTGTTTGATAGTTGTTTGTGAATGACAAATGCTAACAACTGATTAAAATTTGTGCGAAAGGTTAACGCATTGAACTGCAAGAACAATAATTTGCATTAGTGTGAGAGGGAGCGTGCGTTTAGTTTTAGTTAATTATACTGGTTATTTAGTCATTAAGAATCTGCATTTATCATTTAACTTTAACACTCACCATTAACCTACTAACTCTTAATAATTCTCTTTAGTGAAATTCTCAAATAAACTTTTGATTCAAATTAATAAACGTGTCTCTCCTGTTTATTTCTTTAGTAATTAAGTATGCATGTTATAGTTAAGGTGAATCTCGTAGTTGCACAGTGGATTTTTTTTGTGCCATGACTGAACACTTAACGAACCTGGGTATAATAATATTGCGGACACAACCTGAGATAAAGAAGAGTCTCATTTGAGAGATTGTTAACTTGGGGCCCCCCCCCCCCAAGAACGTGCATTGCACGGCACACATCTGTGTGAAACAAATAAAAGAGGAACAAAAGGGTGCAGAGATACACGCACACTCCAATAGTATTACCCCCACAAAACTACTGCCTATTAAAAATTCAGTGCCTATATTTTTTTTTTTTACGAAGTTTGGATTTTACGAATAAATGTTATTGGTCCCCTGAGATTTGTAAAAACGAGGCTCTACTGTACTAGACTCCGATAGAGCCGAACAAACGTAGAAGGGCACCGAAAATCTGCTTCATTGCACACAACGGTACCAAGAGCTCTGTAAGCCTTCAGACAAACAGAGTCAACATGGAATTATAGGAAAGTGTGCTATCAATGATTATGCCAAGATCACAGACACAGGGCATGGCAGCTTGCACATTTCCACAAACAGAATAGGAGAACTCGATAAAATTGGTCTTTTTTGTCACATTTGGTTGCATTAATTGCAAGATCATTCTGCTCACACCAATGACATATACTATAAATATCCTGGTGAGCATCAATACTATTTTTAATGCTATCAAAATGTTTCACATCATCTGCATACATCAATACGTGTATAAGGGAGTTTCTAATCACCTCGGGAAGGTCAGCAGTGAAGATAACAAATAATAAGGGCCCTAGGACAGAACCCTGTGGAACACCACAGTGAGGCCTATAGGGGGATGATGAATGATGTCGTATAGATACAACACACTGTCGATCCAACAGGAAAGAGTGCATTATCCGAAGGAGTCCATCAACAATCCCATACGCACGCATTTTTTTAAATTAGTAACTCATGATTGACAGAGTCGAACACCTTTCGCATATCAAAGTAAACCATGTCAAATTGCTGGCAGTGGTCAAGAGATCATGAACATGAGTGGTGAGAGATACAAGATTGCTCACAACAGAACATCGGGGAATGAAACCATGTTAACACGCAGGAACATGAGGAAGGACGTATAGAAGATATTTATGAATGATATTGTCAAAGACTTTGGCAGTAGTGGAAGGATAGAGATCGGCCTATAGCTAGCAATGTCAGTCCGTTTGGCAGAATCACCCTTAAAGACAGGAACCACAACCGCACTCTTCCTTTTTAGGATAGTGGCCAGGTTTTAGACACAAATTGAGGATGCGCCTAAGAGGAATAATTATGACATCTCGAAGGCCTTTGAGAATAAAGAAAGGAACCTATGTCGGAGAATTGCAAGGCTTGGCCTGTAATCTATTAATGCCGTAGGCAACATCTCTATCAGTGAACTCTGTTAAGATGAGTTATCATTAGGGGGACAATAGGTAGACAGTCTTCCGAGAGGTGAGTTGAACGAAGTCGAGACAGTTTCACTGAAATGCTGGGCAAGACAGTTACTAATATCTAATCCATCAGTTATGGTAAGACCAGCAGAGGTAGTGATAGTAGTTACAGTATGTCGATCCTTTCTTTTGGAGTTGACATAGTTCCAGAACTTACTCGGGTGGGAGTTGCAGCTGTTTTCTATAGTGTCAATGTAAGTATGAAAATTCTGCTGCTGAAGCTCTTTGCATTGTTTACATAATGAGGAGTATTTTTCACGAAGATCAGGGTGATTACAAGTCTTAAGCTTCTTATGCATGTGATTTTTGGCTTTGATGAGTTTAAGCTCTTGCGAAAACCACACTGGATATTCTAGACTTTCTACTTGTAGCATAAGCAACTGGTTTGGCTTTACTCATGATTTTACAAAGGGTGTTATGAAAGTAATCATCCGCAGTATGAGAGTCACTGCATTCTAGCAAAACTGCCCAGTCCGTACTGTGAGCATAATCATTTAAAAAAATTATAATTACCACATTTAAATTTCTAGAACTGCTTCGGCAAACTGATGGGAGTTTTAGAACTATGGGAATGATTGATGCGAAGAACGTAAGCATTGTGATACTGGCTGTCAGGTGGAACAAGACAATTTTCTTCTGTTAGAGTAGTAATAGATGCATGAATATTTGCGAAAACAGCATCAAGCATTACGTCAGGATTCTGTTCAAAAAGCAGCAAAAACTGAAGTCCACAAACGAAAGTGAAGATCACGAATTAGAGAATGTTTTAAGTGGCCGTAACGACCTCCTGAAGCTAAGTTGATATTGAAATCACCTACAAGAATAACTGAACCCTTAAACTTTAAAATCATATCATTGAGAGCACCATACACGCTCCTGATGCCATCATCACTAAGGCCAGGATGAAAATAAAGACACCCAATCATAAGTGAACCTCCATCCTGATTAATAACTTTGCACCAAACATTGTCAATTTCAGTAATTGAACTAAAGATGGGCAGACTACACACATCGTTTTTAATCGCAAGAGCAACTCCCCCACCAGAGGAGGCAAATGTTCTGTTCATGCGGAAAATAGTGTACCGTGAATCAAAAGCAGAAGAGGCGGCAATATCTGAGACGAACCAGGTTTCACTGAGAGCAATAATAGAAAAATCTTCCAACAGAACTGACTGGTATAAAGTAGAAAGCTTTGTACGAAGACCCCTACAATTCTGATAGTAAATCTCCATGTTATTAAAATTAGTTACCCACTGAGTCAACTGAGCCCCCCGATGGTGAAGTAGGCGTAATTTGATCTGAGCACTGAGGATTAGTTAGGGATACAGAATCCATCACAGCACCATCTGACAAAGGAGATGCATCCTTAGTCATATTTTCATGTACAAGTGATTTAGTCATCTTGTTCATATTGCCAGCCAAAAACATTGATTCCCCATTTGTTACAGGCAATGGATTATACAGCACTTTGGGGTTAAGCCGACCCTTAAAAGGAAGAACTAAAACTCCACCAGGCCAGTTTGTTGATAGATAAAATTTATCAACCTCAGTTCTAGGAACGGAAACATAAAATGAGGCATAATGAGGGCGCTTTGGTTTAGTTTGTGGCAAACAGCTTGTGTAGGAGAAAAAGAAGAAATATGCTCCAACACATTTTCCTCAGTAGTGTCGGGCATCAAGAGTGTGATAAAAAGTTTGCGGTAAGAAACACTGCGCTGTGCCGATTTGAGAGTGAGGCTAGTCCTAGAACCTTGAATAGCGGCGTACTTTTTAGGCAAGTTTTCTGTAGTTTCAAAACTTTTATTGCAATGTGCAAGTTGTTTCCCTTATTGCTGATGAAACTTCCGCACCGGGTTTTACCACCATGATTATTAAAAATTTGTTGGTTCATTGAACCACCTTGAAATTTAGCAGACTTGAGTACCAAACTTGACAGTATTACAGAAAGGTGTAGGTAACGATATACCTTGAATTATTGTATTATACACAATTAATGGGCATTTCACTTCTCTTTTCCACCATACCTTGACGCTGAGAGATATTCAGCGAGTTTTCAACAATAGGATGAGAGAACGAGGAGTTCAAGTGATTCTGTGGGAGAGACAAGATGGTTTGGGTCATTGGATCATTCTGAATTTCTAAAGCGGAAAGTTTGGCAAGTGTTTGCTTCAGTTGAGGAGATTGATCATTAACCAGAATCTGCAGGCCTTCGTTATTTTGTTTGAGAGCGGAGACCTCAGATACTAGAGAATAATTCTGGTCAATTATAAAGTTTAATTTCAGCAGTAGCAGATCGATGGGCCCAGCACAGCCGGAGTGACTAAGCGAACCACCACTTTTACTACTATTATAATGATCAGAAATATTCCCAGTCTAAAGTACAAGGAAGGAAAAAATGCCCAGAGTAAAAACACAGGTACAAAACCCCCAGAGATAAAAGCTGTGGTAAAAGCATAAAAGAGGACTTAACCTCCAATTGAAGCCTGAATTTTTATATTATTTTTTAATAATTGTTAGATCATTTTTATCGAGTTATCCGAAAATTTATTGAAGATTTTTTGCTTGTATTATTTACTGTGGGATGGGGGTGGGGGTTAAAAATGTTTCCAAAAATAATTTTACTGTATAATTTTTTAAAAAAAATCTGGTTATTTTTCTTATTACGGGAGTTATTCGTACATTCAGAATAATTTAACGTTCTGCCACATGGTCTTATGCCACAAATATAAAAATAATTCTGATAATAGATAGGTCATAGCGTAGCCACCGTATATGTAAAAGCAACAAAGACCCGTATATGTAAACACCGTATGTGTAAACAGCAAAGTATCAAATTTATTAAAGAAAAGCTGATGGATGGATGGGTGGGTGGATGGGTGGTCTGAGAGGATTTATTTAAACACGATGCCTCAGATGTTAGAATGTTACAATGCAGATGTTAAATGCGTTTAAATAAATAATAAATGAAAATAGGAAAGAAAAAGAAAATTCCAGTCTGGGGTCGCGACGCTCTGAGCAATTAAGTCATTTTTGACTGTAATGTAGGCTCGTGGCTTAATTTTTCATTTATCATTTAAATTTAATGTTATATTCACCTGTATGCACGACAATAATGAAAATATGTAGTATAAATTTTATGGCCAACGCCATGACCAATTAACTAATTCGGTAAATTAATATTAGAAAATAAATTTAAAAAAAGACCCCACCCCCTCTCCAAATACGAAAAAAAACTTTAGTAAATTCTGATAAAAAAAACCCAGATATTTTTCAAATAATTCGAAAAAATAATGTATAAATTATAAAAATATCAGATAAAAATTAAGGTTTATTTCTGGGATATGTCCTCATTTGTGCTTTTACTCTAGGAGTTTTGACCGGTGGGGTTTTTTGTTGGATCCTACTTCAAACAAATCACAATCAAACAGATAGCGACCTAGTATTACCTAAGATATACAGATCGCGACATTGTATATACAGAATTCATTTATGTGATGTAAGACCCATTCAACTTTTTTTTTGCAATTTAGTAATATTTTTAAATATATCAAATGTTTAAATCACTTATTAATTAGTAATTATTTTGTAAATTCTTATACTAAGCGTTTCAAAAAAATTAATTATTGTTAAATATTTACGAATTATAAATAAATTTTATTAATTTCTAATATTAATTAGTAACTTCAGAGTAAAATGCTGTGAAATTATGGGTCAACAGTGGCGTCTTTGAGTGATGCTTCACTGCAGGGCGAATACGAAACAGTTGCTATGAATGAGTTGTTCGTTTGATTGTCTCTGAGGGATGTTTTACTGCAGTGCATGTAGTGCTCGCAGTTCCTAAAGGTCAACTTTGCCAAAAAAACTCTTAGGTTATCCGGTTAACACCCATTAAAGAGGAAGGGGTCACCCAGAGGCCAAATATGCATGCTCTGATCCAACAAACACAGGCATCCTCTCCCATAGGCAGACAGTCTTACACAGGGGAATGTAGCCTCGACTTAATGGCCGTTTGGCATCACCCGTCAGAAACCTCATTTGTGTGGTGGAAGACATTGTGTGGTTCCTTTAACATGTACTACATATGCGAGAGAGAGAGAGAGAACCAGTGAAACCCTCTCGGGTGACAACCAACGACCGGGGTGTGTGCTGCAATTCAACAAATCACCTGCATGCTGGCCTGGGCATCAGCCATTTAAAATGCCAGCAATAAACAAGGGGATTCTACCACTGCCAAGATGATCTATAAGCTCACTGGACTAGTGGATCATATGCTTCAACCTTGAACGTGCACATCCTTCTCTATAATAACTTAACCCAAATCCCGCAAACACGTAGCATCTATCAACAAAAATATACATCGGTTCTTCGCTAGGGTCACAAATAAACCGACACAACAACAAAACTGTTCAGTGCGACTGCTTAAGGGTACCCTCACATGCTTTCATAAAACTTCCGTGACATCGACTCAGAGTGGCTCAGAAAAGTACTCAGGTACTATGTTCCACAAAATGCCGAGGATTCTATTTCCCACGTTGTGTCAAGTTAAAAGAAAAAAGAAAAGTTCTAAAAAATCACCGGCTGCAATCTTCTATTAGTAACGCTTAACTTTGCCGTTCATACTGGTTTTCAGCAGCCAAGCTATGGCGGCGTTCAATAACGGCATCACTTGAGAAGCACATCAGTCCGATTACGTTTGAAAAAAAACTCAAACTAATTAAATAAATTAGAAATGGGGACGCATCATGATTCTGGAAGAAAACATCGTTGAAAATCAAACTGGAAACGCCATCTCAAGTATGAGCATTAGACGATCGCATTTTTCACTCGATGTTCTTTTTTTCAACTTTTGAGTCAGCCTATGCTCTGACACATCCACAACATACAACTTCTCACAACAACAACTCTAATTCCTCCATAATCAAGAACAACAACAACAATTACAGAAGCTGACACTGCTTTCTCATAAAACGAACAACTCCGACAAAGCAATGACCGCTTCGATAATGCGATCACTGTTGCAACGAACACACCCGTTACAACAGCGATCGTTAAAACGAGTCGCAACAATACATTGTGACGACTCCCATCCTAATTGATGCAAAACGAGCAAACAGCCTGTGCTGATATGTCGAGGCAGGGAGACCGTCGAGGGTTCGGGACTGATATGTGGAGGGAAAGGTGTTGATGATCTACTACACACAAAATATTGGAAACGAAGTTGTGAAAGAAAATTACACTTTA
The DNA here is from genome assembly GCA_023313115.1 of Rhysida immarginata. Lineage (NCBI taxonomy): Eukaryota > Metazoa > Arthropoda > Chilopoda > Scolopendromorpha > Scolopendridae > Rhysida > Rhysida immarginata. Next base: position 298,089 of record JAHWFO010024135.1, read on the forward strand.
TTTAAATCTAAGAGCATATTAATTCAATATCAAATACGGGCTTTAATTTTCTTAAATTAAAACTGCTAGTAATGACAGGCTATAACAAGTAGCAGACAACGCTAGCCTAAAGGGGCCCCTTAGCCTATGACGCTTAATAACTCCGAGAACATAACAATAACTCATTTAATATTCATCAATAACTATAACAGGGAACTCAGAGCATGAGCTTCTAAGCGCGGGGCAACTCCAAGAATGAGGGCAAAGCGCGGGCAGCTTAAAATCGGGTATGCTACGGGTGAATCACTCACACTTGTCATTGTAGGCGTGACGTCGGAAAGCGTCGGGTGACTCTTTTTCTGTTCGCTGGCTCTAGGAGCAATGCGGGGAGAATCACAGAAACCCCAACAGTGATTCCCGCACAGTTAGCCCAATTTTATTGCCCCTCTTTGCACCTTTCTAGCGCACAATGAACTATTGCTTCAAACATCAGCTGTTCGTGTGCCATTTTAGGTAGGTGCACCACACAATTATCGTGCCATCTAATCGGGAGACACCCAACTCAAATTGGCTAGCTCAGTACTCAAAAGTGCACCTCAAAATGCTACTAAAACATTAAACTACACTTAACAGCCATAAACAAGAGTATAAGCTTTAATGACAAATTGCTTCAGGCCAAGCTTCATCTTTTGCAGAACAATACACAAATGCTTCACGTATGCTTAACCCAGTTTTAACAGCGGATGACTCTCTCTAAATAACCGGCGCAGTTCGCCGCTGCCAGGGGTGATCGTTCCCTCACAAAAAGTAAACCGATGCTTTTACGTTGCTTGCTCAGGTCCTCAGATATGTGGGAGAAGAATGATAAAGATGTGCTGCTTCTGCAGCAATACCTGCACATAATTTTTGCGACGGCGGTTCGATCCTCCCGATCGAACACTTGAAACAGGATTGAAAGTGCTGCCACGGAATAACTAATACATGGAAGCGAAATTTCCCTAGTTTCAGTGATATACCGTTGAGTGGCGCAAAATCGCCAAACCCCTAGCGGATGGACTGAAACTCTTTCGTCCATTGAAAAAAGCTTTTTACCACTGATTAGTTATTATTTTTTTTAAGAATTGTTTTTCTCAAGGAGTGAAAAAGATGGAGGATAATCAAAGTTCGGACTTCATACCTTGCTCTGTAACGGACTTCATACCTTCAGGAAATCAAAGTTCGGCAATAATTGTTCACATCATTATAGTAAACTATGCCTTCGAATAGTGTCAATATTAACTAAATAATACTTTAATGAAATATTATAAAGCAAAAGTAAGAAATGCAGTAACGTGTGAGCTTCGTCGAAGATGCAACTTAACTTAAAAAATACCTTGACTTCTAGTTAACCTATTATTGCCATGATTAATTAAAAGGTGATTATAAAGATTCAATAATTCAATAAGCAATTTGTTTTAGATTAAAGTATTACACAAACAGAATGGCATTATTTTACTTTAATAAGTATAGAATGTATTGCCAAATTGAAAAGGTGGATAGCTATTGCATTCGCCATTGAAGCACGGAATAACTAATACATTATTATTATTATTTATTCCGTGATTGAAGCTCTTTTGACATTTCAAATATATGTGAGCATTTCCCGCAAGTACAAATGCAGCCAGTAAATAAACCCCAAATGCAAAATCCCCACAGTAAAAGTAGAAAGAAGGACATAACTCCCAAATGAAGCTGCAATTTTTATATAATTTTTTAATCAATTTTATCGAATTATCATAAAAATTTCAAACTAGCTATATAATTTAAAATTTTTTTCTTGAAGAATGGTGGAATTCTTTTTCAAATTAAAATTTTCACAGATAATTGAAAATTAGTGGAAAGGTATATAACTATTACAATAATATTACAATAATTATTGAAACCCTTTTGTAATTTCAAAAGAGAATGTAATATATATTAAGTTATAATTTAAAATATTACACAGACCAAATTTTATTATAACTTCGTATTGCATTAATCACTGAAACTCTTTTGTAATTCCAAAAGAGGGTATAATTTATAAAATTGTAAAGGTTTCATAGTAATGCATGCTCACAGTCATTTGAACTTTACATACACCAGCCAAGAATAAAAAAAGTTTTTTCATCATTTTTGCTCCTGAAATTCAATATAGTCAGTCATTTAATGAACATTTTGTTACTATTGAAAATATTAGAAGATTCTGATTTATTATTTTTTCAAAAGTGAATCCTTTGAAATTGAAAAGGTACATAACTATTGCAACTCTTTTGTAATTTCAAATGACTGTGTTATTTATATTAGCTTTGATTTTAAATATTACACAGTCCTGATTTTATTATTATATATTCAAATTTGAAGGAGCATTCTTTAAAATTGTAAAGAATGCATACCAACTGCATTAGTCATACATGGTGCTTTGAGAATAATGCTCACAGGCATTTGAACTTTACGTACTAAGAATAATAAATATTATTGATCTAAGGAGTTTAAATGATTAATTTTATATTTAAATATGGTCAGTCTCCTTTTAATGGGGAAAATCGTAAAATTAATAAAAACAAAAAAATAAATAATAAATAAAGTCACCAATCTTGAAAAACGATGAAGAAACTTGTGAGATGGAAGAAAACTCAAAGGATGTAGTCTATAGAGCTTTTACAGCACGTGACCGCGTAAGGCATTCTGGGTTTAGGTTGCTTAGCAACTCAGGACGCAGAACTAGGTCAGCCATCTTGGATAACAAACACGCTTCGCACACGCTAGTCGCTATGGCAAGATAGCATATTACACGAATCTCCCAATCCATGCACAACTGAGATATGAACAAAAAATTGCTGATATTGATAGTATTGATCCTTATACCCTATTAAATCAGGAGTTTACTTTAGAGAAAAGAAGTTTGCCTCGTTGGATCTCATCTTAATTTCAAGCTACGTCGTCCACAAGCACAGCTGGATCACACGCAAACAAATCACTCGATGCATACAAGAATTTTTTGTGTGGCTGGGTCCTCGAAGTCGGCTACAAACAAATTAACGTTAATACATTCGTTTATAGCAAGGTATGTAATAAATGAGACACTGAAAGTAAAATTTCAGGATAAAAGTTCAGCGCAGCATCCCCTAATTTTCTCGGCTAACATCGATCAGCCCCATCGCGTTTATGCTCTGAATTTATTATCGTAGAATATCTAATTAATATGTAAATGATTTATAGTGTTATAGAAATTAAATTTAAAGAAATATATGCAGGAAAAAAATCACGAAAGTTCCGTGGCGATGAACTTCGGCTAACGGGTGACCACTGGCATAGCCCCCATTTACTATTTAGGGGGCTATGCCGGCATGGCCGCCCATCATTTCATGGAATTTTCGTGATTTTTTTCCTACATAAATCTCTTAAAATATAATTTCCATAATATGATAATTCATTTACATATTAATTAGATATGTTACGATAATAAATTCAGAGCATAAACGCGATGAGGCTGATCGATGTCAGCCGAGAAAATTGGGGGCCGCTAATCTGAACTTTATCAATTTCTGATACACCAGACTCCTTTGGAAAAATTACGACGAACAGCCTTTATTTAATTAAACAAGCGTTTTCTGTATGTAGTATCCAGATTGAATTTCATTCTAAGAAATGATTGGAGTAGACACGCCAGTATTTTATACTGTCACAGTTGTGGAGCACATCTCTTTAATCGCGGCGAGCCAAGCTCTTCTTCTCCTCTGTGTTATTTCGAAGATTAGCTTATCTTAGTGCCTCTGAACTACAGGTATTCTGTAAAAATATTTTAATCTATCTCTAGAAATTAGAACATCCTAAAATGCAGCAAAAAGACATTGTATAATGAATTCCAGAGCGTGTGCGAGTAGCAAACTGATAGCGAAGAAAGCGAGTACCTGTTTGCTTGTTATCCAGTATGGCGGCGTCGTGTCGATGACATCACAATGACGTCTATTGAGGATGTAGATGAAGTCTTGTGAAGATAATGTTGATAGTGGAAAACGATAATCTTGAAGGAAGTGTTGGTTTTGAAATACAGATGAAATTTTGAAGAGGGTGATCCAAATATTTGGGATAAAAATTTATATAAAACGTTTTCGAGAATATTTCTCATCATCAGTAGGATAAAACTTTTTTGAATGGTGAAAACAGTTGAAATAAGAATTTAACAATTGATATAAAGATGATGAAGCTAAGTTGGTTGTAATTGTTGGTATATGATTGTTGGCTATTGTATACTAGGGTAATTGTTGTTAAAAAGTAGTGTCCATTTATTGTTTATCTCTATTGATGGCTTGGCTAAATTTTTGTTATTTGTAATGATATTTATTGTTTCTTTAATTAATCTTTTTTTATAATTTTCTTCTTTTCCAATGATTTTTGTGTTATTCCAATCTGGTGTGTGGGTTTCTTTGATACAATGATTTACTAAATGGTTGTTTTTGTCTTTGTGGCAAAGTGCTCTTTCATGTTCTTTTAATCTTATTTCTAATTGTTGTTTAGTTTGACCTGTGTAGATATGTTCACAATTTTTACATGGTATTTGATAAATTATATTTCTAGTGTTCCATTTTTCTTTATTATTTTGACATATTTCTTTGAAATCGATATTTGTGCTATTATTTTGATTGATTGTTGTTTTTAGGTTGGTGGTGGTTATTAATGTTTTAGTAATGTTATTTGTTATTTTTGGTATGATTTTTATGTTTGGTATTTGTTCTAATATTTTTTTCTGTTTGTGGAAAATTTTATTATTGTATTGTATTGAATATCTTTTTTGTTGTTCTTGTAGAATTGGTATAGTTTTTGTTGTATTGTTTGTAAACGCATCTATTAAAATTTTGTCTATTAAAGTTATTGGATATTTGTTTTTTATTAGGTTCAGTTTAGGTTTTTTTAAATTTGTAGGAATATATTTCAGGGATGTAAGATTTTTTATTCTTTGTAAATATTGTTTAATAGTGTTAATTTTTTGGTGTGTGGATTGTTGTGATAAGTAATATGGTATGTTGTTACTATTTGTTGGTTTTTCATATATCTCAAAATCTAGATTATTTTCATTTTTTATAATGTTTATATCTAAAAATGTGATACGGTTGTTGGTCATGTTGTTGTGTGTAAATTTTAAAGGATATCGTTCTTCTAATAGGTGTATTAATATTTCTATTGGTTTGTTTGTTATGACTAGGATGTCATCTACATATCTCATCCATATTTTTATGTGTTGTTTGTGTTGTGATTTGTTTAGTAAATTGTGCTCCATGTTATTTAAATAGATGTTGGAAAGAATTGGTGATAATGGGCTACCCATGGGTAAGCCTTCAATTTGTGAATAAATTTTTTCATTGAATTTTAATTGATTGTTGGTGAAACATAGATTTATGGATTGTATGATTTTTAGTACTTTCGTGTAAGGTAATTTTGTTTTTAATTGATTTTTTATGATGTTGAGAGTTGGTATGATTGGGATGTTATCATACATAGCTGTTATATTTATAGTATAAATTTTGTCTTTATTCTCTAATTTTAGTTTTTCTAATGTTTGTTTGGATCGTGTTGAGTTTTTTATTGTGTAATTAAATTCAAAAAAATTTTTTAAATAATTATCTAGAAATTTTGCTAGTTTGTAAGTTGGTGAATTTTTGGTGGAGGTTATGATTCTTATGGGATTTCCTTCTTTGTGTATTTTTATTACTCCATAAATTGAATTTGGTGATGTTTCTACTGGAATTATTTGTTTTTGTTGTTCTTCATTAATTATATTTTCTTTTTTTAATTCATTTATTTTTTTAATAACATTTTTTTGGAATTGTATTGTTTGATCTTTATTTTCTAATTTGAAAATTTTATTTTCTTTTATGAAATTTTCTATGCTAATAATATAATCTTTTTTCTTTTGTATGACCGTTATTTTACCCTTGTCTGCTTTTGTTATAATTAGATCTTTATCTTCTAAATAAGTTTTAATTTTTTTATTTCCTTATGCCAATATAGATTTTCTTTATTATTCCTTATTATAGTGGTTATGTTCTGATTGATTATTTGTTCTTTATTATTTACTTTTTCTTTTTGTAATATATATTCTATGTTGGGTTTATTGGGGCATTATATGCAAATTTCGGTCCTAGTTCTAAAATGTTCATTCATTTTTCTGGGATATCTTCATTAGTTAAATTGATGATAAAAGTATAAACTCCTGGGGAAACCAGAAATAAATATACAAATGGGAAGAAAATGTGGATATGATAAATAAAGACAAAGTAAATAACAACTCTTTAACCACAACAAAAATTAAGTAAAAAGAGGATTAGGTTGTATTTTTCTTTTTACTTAATTTTTGTTGTGGTTAAAGAGTTGTTATTTACTTTGTCTTTATTTAGTTAAATTGATGATGTTTGTAGGTTATTAGGAACTGCTTCTTCATTTTGTTGTATGATTTCACTATATTGATCACTAATGTTATTTGCTGTTATTGGTGACTGATTTCTTAAGTTATTAGTGAATTGTTGATCATGTTGATTCGTTGGTTGTTGTATTCTATGGTTATTTTCGAAATTATTGGTAATAAGCCAATTCCATTTTTTGGATAATCTATTTTTATTGTAATGAGTTGTGTTGTCAATTAGTTTGTTTGTGTGGTATCTAAGTGAATTGTAATCTTCTCTTGTCATAGTTTGTCTGAAATTTGTGATCAGATTCCATTTTTGTTTGTTTAAATTCGATATATGAGTATAGTTTTCTTTGATTATTCGATAAAGAGTTTTCATTTCTAATTCTTTTTTTATGTCATAGGCTATTCTGTTGATGGTCATGTTTTTTATTCTTATAGATTTTGGTATAATATGATGTTCTAGACATTTTTTAAGAAATATGTTTTTTTCTTTGGTTTTGCTTATTATTGTTTCAATTTTGTGGTAATTTCTTAGTTGTATAAAGCAATTATATTTCATTGTTAGTATTTTGAATATTTTTTGAAGGTTTTTGTAGATCTGAATATTATTGATCTACAATTTAAATGATTAATTTTAAATTTTAATATGGTCTGTCTCCTTTTAATGGGGAAAATCGTAAAATTAATAAAAACAAAAAAATAAATAATAAATAAAGTCACCAATCTTGAAAAACGATGAAAAAAGATGGAAGAAAACTCAAAGGATGTAGTCTATTGAAGATGTTGTTGATAGCAGAAATAAACCCAGTCTATTGAGGATGTAGATGAAGTCTTGTGAAGATAATGTTGATAGTGGAAAACGATAATCTTGAAGGAAGTGTTGGTTTTCCATCTCACAAGTTTCTTCATCGTTTTTCAAGATTGGTGACTTTATTTATTATTTATTTTTTTGTTTTTATTAATTTTACAATTTTCCTCATTAAAAGGAGACTGGCCATATTTAAATTTAAAATTAAGAATAATAAAGTCTTGTCATATTTTTGCTCCTGAAATTCAATATAGTCAGTCATTTATATTAAAAGAATGTGATTATTATTTCTCAAAAATGAATCTTTTCAAATTGAAAAGGTACATGACTATTGCATTAATCATTGAAACTCTTGTAATTTCAAAAGAGGGTGTTATTTATACAAGCTTTGATTTTAAATATTACACACTGATTTTATTATTATATCTTCAAATTTGAAGGAGCATACTTCATAGCAATTGCATGAAATTTATTGGTTTTTTTTTTTTTTTTTTGAGAAATATGCTCACACGCACTTGAAATTTATATATAGCGGTCAACAATAGCATTTTTTTTTTTTCATATTAGCTTTCTGCTCATGAATTTCACAAAATTCAGTTATTTAAAGAGCAGTTTGTTTCAATTTAAAATATTAACTTCAAATTTATTATTATATACTCCAATTGAAATAGCATAGCCTATTCTAAAATTTAAAATTGGATAGTTATTGGATTCATTATTGAAACACTTTTGTAATTTCAAAAGTGAATGGAATATTTATTAGTTTTATTTTATTAACTATCATAATCGGAATTTTATTATTATAATTTCAAGTTTGAAGGAGTGTACTTTCAAATTGAAAAGACTATATAGCAATTTGTATTTAAAGAATAATAATTGGATGTTCTATGAGGATTTTTATACATGCCATACCTCAGATGTTTAAATTATTGATGAAAAATAGGAAAGAAAATTCCACAGCCTGGGATCGAACCAGAATTGGCTGGCGCATCTGCACGGTGAGCAGAAGGTTCCTGGTTCGATCCCAGGCTGTGGAATTTTCTTTCCTATTTTTTCATCAATAATTTGTTTTTGTTTAAAAATTATAGTGAATAGTAAGTAAAAAAAAATTATTTGAAATTAATGAAATTGTAATCAGCAATAATAATTTTGTTTGAGCTCGTAAAATCCCAATGATATTCTTAATTTATATTGATGTTGAAATTATTTCGTATATAATTTGGAAATTTAATTTATTCTTTTGTTTTATTAAATGCAGCAAGTTATATTAACCAGTATGTACAAAACTTTTTTTGAAAATAATGGAATTTTAATCAACAATAATATTTTGTTTGACCTGAAAAAATCATAACGAAATTCTTAATAATTTATACTGAACTTTAAATCGTTTCTTGTATAAAATTTTTTTTTCTTTTATTAAATATAACAAATTATGTTTACCAGTATGTAGGAAAATTTTTATTTGAAAACAATGAAGTTGTAATTTGTCTGCATCAGTAATATTTTATTTAACCTCCTGAAATGGTAATAAAATTCTTAGTTTATACTGATATTGAAATATGTTTTTTTTTAATCTAAGTAACCACATTTTAAAGGAATTAATGACAAATATTAGAAACGGCATTTGAAATAATTAAAATTAAACTGTATATTTTACAAATTTTACTTTATTAAAATATTAATGGATTACTTTATATCTATTTTTTTGTAATAATTTTTGAAGAATTTCCACTTAATCTATTAATATAATCTATACCTATTTCTTTTAATTTAAATGAAAATAAATAATAAAAAATAGAATACATAAATAAATAAAATTAAATTCCATAAATAAAATGATGGAAGGGATCCGAGAAGAGCCAGGCAAAAATATACTAAATAGGGAGGGAAATGTAACAGCCTGAGCTGAGATCGACGCATGTGCTCTTTTCAGCAACTGCGCTTCAGTCCATCCGCTAGAGCCGAGATCGGCGCCACAAACTAGTATTAGTGAAAGGTAGAGTTTCGCTTCCAATAACTATTAGTTATTCCATGGTACTGCTTTCAAAGTTGCTCGTCAAGCGTCTATAGTTCACCCTCTTCGGCAAAGTCGGTTCACTCAAAATGCATATACATTATTTTACAACGCATGATGTATATTAGATATTAAACAAGATTCTGAACTTGTGAAATAAAATTCCATAAAGAAAACATCGAAGTCTGGCGCCATTATTTTTGTTGACGGCCAGAGCGCAGAACGAATGTCTCCCTTTTTCCGTAGAAAAACATCAATTTTTTTTTAAAAACAAGAAAAAACGCTAAAAAGAAACGAGCTCGCTCTTAACAATTAATTGATGGAGAGCTCACCATCTTCCGAGAAATCCTCTCACAACAATACTGTTAACAATCTCACTCTCTGTTGCCTCGATTTCTGTCGAAACAACAGGGGTGACTCTCTGTTGCTTCGATTTCTGTCGAAGCAACAGGGGTGACTCTCTGTTGCCTCGATTTCTGTCGAAGCAACAGGGGTGAGATCGCCAACAATACTAATTTATTTAAAACGACGCTTCCTTAAAAACCAAAACGGATAAAATATAAAATTAAATGACACAGATAGCAATCTATTTAAAAAAAAACTATATTACAAGAAACAAGGAATCACTAGCAGAAAACTACAAAATATTAAATTCCCGTCGGGCCCATGTGACACCCACCAGTGACATGACATGTCACATACGCCCGACGACAATTAAAAAAAATATTTTAAAACGTATTTAAAAAACAAAACAAAACAATAACACTCCCATTAACACGATAAATACCCCGACAAACACCCAAAACATTAACATTTATACCAATACCTAATCGTCGACCTTTATCCAAAAATTGAAGGCCCTCACCTTCACAATATTTATCCCCTTCATCTTTTTCCTCTATGCAAGCTCCGATAATTTAGTCGCGGACGCTGCCTTAGGTTATACCGTCCTTGAACTATGGGTATCCCCTCTTCAGAGCTATCTCCAACGGGCTCTGCAGGTACGTTTTCCTCATGATCCTCCTCTTGTTCACTCATCCCTGGCTCCACTTCTTGAGCCAGCCATGGCTCTGGGGACTGTCTACGAATCACCCTCGCCACCATTCTTCCTCTTCTGACTGAAACTTGCCCTCCAGTTCCCTTACTGGAGCACTTCTCCATACCCCTTCCCTTTTCCTCTTCCTATCACGCTGTGCCGGGGAAGATCGATAATATGGCTTCAATCTGTCCACATGCATGGTAATTAGATCACGCTGCCTTGCCCCCTCAATCTTATATGTCACATCAGTGACCCTCTCAACCAGTCTGAACGGACCAATATATTTAGGCGAGAACTTTTTCTTCCGTCCACCTTTCCTCAACAACCAAATCTTTTCCCCAATGTTCAGTGTTCTAGTAGTCAGCTCTTTATTCAAGCAGTTTATTTTCACCTCCCTGCATTTCTGATCAAGGTCACTCACTTCTTGCCTAATCTGCTGTAATTTCATCACTAAATCTGACCGTTACTCTTCAATATCTACAGATTCTTGTGCCTCCCCTTCATCTTTATCCCATCCTCTTGGTGCTATAGGATTAAAACCGTATAAGAGGTAGGCTGGCACCTCCCTCAACGCCTCATGATAACTCGTCCTCATGGTCCAAAGTGCAAAATCCAAAACCTCATCCCAAGTCTCGGGATGATTTGCACAAAGGGTCGCAATCATCTTGCATAGTGATTTGTTACACCTTTCCGCGAGACCATTCAACGTCGGACGATATGAGGTCGTCACCTTGTGAGTAATGCCCAATTCATCGCATAACATGTTGAACGTTTCCGATGTGAAGTTGGTGCCTCTGTCACTAATAATTTACCCGGGCACACAACAATGGCATACTGCTCTTGCCAGGGTCTTTGCCACAGTACCAACAGTTTGATCAGGCAGGGTCTGCGCTTCCACAAATCTGGTCAAAACGTCAGACATGACGAGAATATATTTATTGCCCCATTTCGATGTTTGTACTGGCCCCACAATATCAATCACAATCTTTTCAAAAGGTTACCTAGCCCCAATACCCACATGCCACGGTGCCTTAACCACATTTTTTGTTTGTTTTTTGGCACACTATGCATTCCCTCACCTTTTGAACCACATCCTTACACATATCGGGCCAGAAATTCTGCTTGCGAAGCTTGCGGAGAGTAGTTTCCACTCAGCGATGCGCCCCCCCCCCCCCCCCAGCAAACTGTCATGGAACTGGGCCAACAGTCTTCCCCGTAGCCCGAGTGGAGCACAGACCCTCGGACGAGCATTTGGGTGTCTGAAGTCATACCGGACCACTAATCCATCTGCGAACGTCAGTGTGCCCCAAGGTCTTAATACCTCATCCCGGCCTTGTAACTCCGCCCAACATTCGGACAGCCAGGAATCCCTCGGCTGCTGCTCTAACAGCCCCTGCTTCATGTCCGGATCTGTCTGTACGACCATGGTATTGGCACACTGCCGAGATAACATATCGGGTACCCAGTTTTGCCTACCCGCCATGTGTTCGTACTCGAGGCGGAATTTTTCCAATTGTAAGGCCCAACGAAGCACTCGTTGGTTGGAATCCTTCATCCTCTGTATGAACACGAAAGGCTTATGATCCATGATTATAGTTGTTGGAAACCCCAGAATAATGTGGTGTAAATGCTTAATTGCTAGCATGATTGCGAGGGCCTCCTTCTGCATCACACCATGATTCAATTGCCCATCCTGCAGCTTTTGGCTAAAGAAAGCAATTAGCTTTAACATGCCCTCTACTTTCTGCTGCAGCACCACCCCGATTGCATAAGCCGACGCATCAGTCGCAAGAAAAAAGTGCCCTCTATACTTTTCTTGTAATTGGGTGCAATCACAATGGGCGCTCCGAACAACTTGGACTTTATTAACCCCAAAGCTTCACGGCATGCGTCACTCCAGTGAAATTTCACCCCTTTGCGGGTTAATTGGGTGATAGGAGGGAGTATCTCAGATAGGTTCTGTATGAAGGGACGATAAAAGTTCACCGAGCCTATCAACCCTCGCACCTCCCTAACATTTTTGGGTTCTTTAAATACTGTTGATAGCCACCATATTATCCGGGTCGGGACCAATTCCAGAGGCAGAGATCACATGGCCCAGATACCGGACAGAAGGGGTACAGAAATGGCATTTTACCGGCTTAATGATTAAACCCTTGGCCCGGAATCTTTCAAACACCCACCTTAGTACATTAAGATGCTCGTCGAACGTCCTCGTTGAAATGGGGATATCATCCAGGAAGGTATGCACTTCTCCTCCCAGCTTCTCCTGTAATGTCTTCACTACGTACTGCTGGAAAAGGTGGGAGGAGTTTTTGCTTTCCTGGGGCAGCCTAGTCAGCTGATGTTTTCCCCAGGGAGTCTGAAAAGCATAGCATTCCCTCAGTGACTCGACCAATGGTATTTGAAAATACTCATTATTTAAGTCGACCACCGAGAAGAATCTATGCCCATTCAGTTCTTCCAGGATGTCCCGCATTATTGGGGCGGGAAAGTTCACCGGGCTTGTGCACGCGGTAACCTGACGAAGATCTAATGTAATCCGTACATCACCATTCTTCTTTGGCACCACGTTCACCAGGGAATTCCATGGGCTCAAACTCGCCTCAATAATTCCGGCCCGCTCCAGCTCCATGATTTTCTGCTAGTAAGCATCTTTATATATATGAGGTATTTTATATTGCTGAATGAACACTGGATGGGTCTTGTCAAGCGCATAATCAGCCTGATAATCAGTGACCTCCCCGGACTTCCGTTACCTCGTTGCCAAAACAATTGAGAGAAATCATGGATTACACATTTCAGAGCTCGCCTTTGCACCGGATCAATTTCCCCAATATTCAGCCCCTCAACTGGCACCACCGCTTCCAACACCCCAGACGGCCACACATCCCCGTGCATACTCCACCTTTAATCCTCCTATCCCTGCAGCTTACCAACTACCACCTCCATACACTTAGCATCCACATCTACATACTCCCATCCCGGGAACTCCATCTCAACAGAAATCCCCATATACCATCCAATAATATCATACAACAACTCCCTTCGGTATAGATACATATCCCAAATCTGAATCACAAATTTTACCCCTCCGGCAATTCCTTGTTCAAAGACCAACAAAACCCTGCCCTCATTAATCCGGGAATTCCGCACTATCAGTCCCTGTTCGGGTGCCAAATAGTGACTACTCCCCTCCTAATTAATGCAAAGCGAGCAAACAGCCTGTGCTGATATGTCGAGGCAAGGAGACTGTCAAGGATTTGGGACTTATATGTGGAGGGAAAGGTGTTGATGATCTACACACAAAATATTGGAAACAAAGTTGTGAAAGAAAATTACACTTTATTTAAATCTAAGTGCATATTAATATATCTATCTCTCTCTATATATAAAGAAGGATGTTTGTTTTTTATACAAATCTACAGTTTTATTCTGATCTTGATAAAATTTCGCATACATGACCTTCAAAGCATGAGGAAGGCCACTGTCTACCTCAGATTTCGAAAAAATAATAATTATTGATAAAAAATCGATATTCATGGTTATGGCAGAGCATATTAATGAGAAATATCTCATGACCAACAATGCAAGACAAAGTTTTTGCAACAATAAGTATCAACAATGGTATCAACATGCAATTCACAAACACTCTGCACGGACCAACAATATATATCTCATGACCAACAATGCAAGCAAAGTTTGTACAACAATAGGTACCAACAATGTGTCAACACGCAATTCACCAATAACAATGAGCACAAAATTAGTCAAAGAATTATAACATGAACATAAAATGATGATGCAACAACAGAACATTCGTTTCCAAGAATTATTAATCATGAACAGGAAATGGATATAATAGACGATATAGATAGGGCAGTCTCTCTCGATGAGGCAAAGGAGGTACACGTGTCTTCCTTCACCTCCCTAACAAGCATTCAGACGATTGGGAAAACTGTGTGTGTGTATTTACCTACAAGCGTAATTATCTTGGGCAACGCCAGGTCCTCTGCTAGTCTCTCTGTATATATAAATAAGGATGTTTGTTTGTGGGTTTGTTTGTTTGTTTTTATACAAATCTACAGTTTTACTCCGATCTGGATAAAATTTCGCATACATGACCGACATAAGGAAGGTCACTGACTACCTCATATTTCGAAAAAATAATAATTATTGATAAAAAATCGATATTCATGGTTATGGCAGGGCATATTAATGAGAATTATCTCATGACAATCAATGCCAGACAAAGTTTTTGCAACAATAAGTATCAACAATGGTATCAACACGCAATTCACAAACTCTGCACGGACCAACAATGCATATAAAAGTTGTGCAACAATAGGTATCAAAAATGGTGTCAACACGCAATGCACCAACACTATGCAAGGATCAACAATATATGTCTCATGACCAACAATGCAAGGCAAAGTTAGTGCAATATAGAATTCAGTGCATAGAATTCCTGTTATTCAGGCTTTTCTTAGAAAAGAGAATTCTTAGTACTTAACAAATTTGTTGAAAATCTTTAAAAATGATCAGTAACTGGAGATAATGATTTCGCAGACTATTGAGAAAGAATGAAACACGATAGAGGAAGCACTCCTTTAGCTCCGTGCTGTATTGAGCAAATGGTAAGCAAGTAAATAGGAGAATCGGCGACCGCTAGAGTACACAAAGTGATGAATGGCCAATTTTTGCTTCACGACATCGAAAGAAGAAAGGAAATTGCAACAACTTCAAGTGTACATCTAAAGTAAGATTACGTGAGTAAAAAATTATTTAGACTAGAAGGCATCCTTGGAGGCAGCCTTTAAAAATTTTTTTTTCGGTAAATCAAGTCCCGGTATATCACGTAGAATGGATTTTTTCAGTGAAGAGGTAAATTCCTGTCTTTCGGATTTTCTTAGAATGGATAGTCCCTTCGCTGTATATTGTAGTGATTGAGTTATTATTTAACCAATTTGGAGGTTTAATTAGCTTTTTGAGGTTGTTCTGTTTACTAACCCTGAAACCAATTTGTTTGTGGGTTTGTTTTTTATACAGATCTACAGCTTTATTCCGATCTTAATGAAATTTTGAATACTTGACCTTCAAAGCATGAGGAAGGTCACTGTCTACCTCAGATTTTGGAAAAATAATAAATATCGATAAAAAATCAATATTCATGGTTATGGCAAGGCATATTAATGAGAAATATCTCATGACCAACAACGCAAGGCAAAGTTTGTACAACATTAGGTATCAACAATGGTATCAGCATGCAATTCACAAACACTCTGCATGGACCAACGATATATATCTCATGACCAACAATGCATATCTCATGACCAACAATGCAAGCAAAGTTTGTGCAACAGTAGGTATCAACCATGGTGTCAACATGCAATTCACACTATGCTCGGACCAGCAACAGATATCTCATGACCAACAATGCAAGGCAAAGTTTGTGCAACAATAGGCCCGTCATGTTCGTATCAACAATGGTATCAACGCGCAATTCACCAATATCAATGAGCACTAAATGATGATGCAATGATAAAGCAATCCTTTCCAAGAATTATAACAATGAACATAAAATGATACAATATAGATAAGTTTCAATTTGTAACAATGCATAGAATTTCTGTTATTCAGGTTCTTCTTAGAAAAGAGAGTTCTAAGTACTTAACAATCTCTTGAAAATCTTTAAAAATGATCAGTAACTGGAGATAATGAAGAGTTAGCAGACTATTGAGAAAGAGTGGAAAGACAACAGAGGAAGCACTCCTTTAGCTCCGTGCTGTATTGAGCAAATCGGAAGCAAGTAAATAGAAGAATCGGTGACCGCTAAACTACACAAAGTGATGAATGGCCAAGTTTTGCTTCAACACATCGAGAGAAGAGTGGAAATTGCAACAACATCAAGTATACATCTGAAGTATGATTATGTGAGTAAGAAATTATTGAAGAGGTCCATCCATTGTGAGCCTTTAAAATTTTCTTTTTCGAATTTTCATTAAGAATTTTTACTGTATTAATTCTAAGCATTTCCATGTGTTTATTTTTAAGATATTGCAAAATTTAATTTAATTTTTTGAGATTGTTCTGTTTACCTACAAGTGTAATTATCCCAGGTAACGCCGGGTACCTTTGGTAGTTTGCTAATCTATATATATAAAGAAGGATGTTTGTGGGGTTGTTTCTTATACAAATCTACAGTTGTATTCTGGAATTGATGAAATTTTGCAAACTTGACCTTCAAAGCATGAGGAAGGTCACTGTCTACCTCAGATTTTGAAAAAATAATAATTATTGATAAAAAATCGATATTCATGATTATGGCAAGACATATTAATGAGAAATATCTCATGACCAACAATGTAAGGCAAAGTTTGTGCAATATAGATAAGTTTCAATTGTAACAATGCATAGAATTCCTGTTATTCAGGCTTTTCTTAGAAAAGAGACTTCTTAGTACTTAACGATTTCTGGAAAATCTTTAAAAATCATCAGTAACTGGAGTTAATGGAGAGTTAGCAGACTATTGAGAAAGAGTGGAAAGACGACAGAGGAAGCACTCCTTTAGCTCCGTGCTGTATTGAGCAAATGGTAAGCGAGTAAATAGAAGGATCGGCGACCGCTAAACTACACAAAGTGATGAATGGCCAAGTTTTGCTTCAACACAATGAAAGAAGAGTGGAAACAACATCAAGTGTACATCTGAAGTATGATTACGTGAGTAAGAAATTATTGAAGAGGTCCATCCGTTGTGAGCCTTTAAAATTTTTTTTTTCGAATTTTCATTAAGAATTTTTGCTGTATTAATTCTAAGCATTTTCATGTGTTTATTTTCAAGATTTGCAAAATTTAATCCAAAAAAAAGTCCGAGTCACGCCAGGGTTATCACCTAGCTTATTTAGTAGCATAGCAGATGCAAACATTTCATAAAAATACATTTTGACTATATTCTGTGGGAATGTGTATATTTTGGTAACTGAGATGCTGATAATGCGATGATTGAATGTTATTTTCCAAGAATTATTAATAATGAGCTTAAAATGATGTGACAGAACATTAATAAGGCAGCGTCTATTGATGAGGCAAAGGAGTCACGCATGTCTCCCTTGAGCTCCCTATCAAACGTCCAGACGACTGGCAAAATTTGTGTGTCTGGAAAGTAAAGAGAAAGAACGAGTATTGGTCAGAGAAACTCTGCAACTAAAACAGAAAAATCTATATGGGTATTAGAAACATCTGAACAACGGGAGTTTCGGATAGAGCAAGAGGTTCTACGTCAAGGGCAAGAAAAACTAGAGTCTAAAGTATCTGGTGATGCTCCGCAGTGGTGAGGTAAGTCAACAAGAGTTTAGATGAACTCCTGATATATCACCTAGAATTCCTGTTTTTTGTATTTTTCATTGAATGGATTGATTGAGTTATTATATAATCAATTGGGAGTTATAATTTAATTTTTGGATGTTATTCTTTTAACCTACATGTGTGATTACCCGGGCAACGCCAGGTATCTCTGCTAGTTCGATATAAAATACGGGTTTTAATTTTCTTAAATTAATACTGCTAGTTATGACAGGCTCAAAATATAGCAGACAACGCTAGCCTAAAGGGGCCCCCTTAGCCTATGACGCTGCCTCTATCTAACCACTCCCACAGGTGCGTGGAACGCATGCTGTTCCTTACAACAACAACAACTCTTTTAATATTCATAAATAACTATAACAGGGAACTCCTAGCACGAACTTCTAAGCGCAGGGAAACTCCGAGAATGAGGGCAAAGCGCGGGCAGCTTAAAATCGGGTATGGTACGGGCGAATCACTCGCACTTGTTTGTGTAGGCGTGACGCCGGAAAGCGTCGGGTGACTTTTTTCTATTTGCTGGCTCTAGGAGCAACGTGGGGAGAATCACAGAAACCCCAAAAGTGATTCCCGCACAGTGAGCCCAATTTTATTGCCCCTCTTTGCACCTTTCTAGCGCACAATGAACTATTGCTTCAAACATCAGCTGTTCGTGTGCCATTTTAGGTAGGTGCACCACACAATTATCGTGCCATCTAATCGGGAGACACCCAACTCAAATTGGCTAGCTCAGTGCTCAAAAGTGCACTTTAAAACTCTACTAAACATTAAACTACACTTAACAGCCATAAACAAGAGTATAAGCTTTAATGACAATTTGCCTCAGGCCAAACTTCATCTTTTGCAGAACAATGCACAAACTCTTCACGTATGCTTAACCCAGTTTTAACAGCGGATGACTCTCTTTAAATAACCAGCGCAGTTCTCCGCTGCCAGGGGCGATCGTTCCCTCACAAAAAGTAAACCGATGCTTTTATGTTGCTTTCTCAGGTCAAAGAAAATAAAACAAAAAACAACACTTACCACTTGTCGTCCTCAGATATGTGGGAGAAGAATGATAAAGATGTGCTGCTTTCACAGCAATACCTTTACATAATTTTTGCGACGGTGGTTCGATCCTCCTGATCGAACACTTGAAACGGGATAGAAAGTGCTGCTTTCGAAGTCGCTTGTCAAGCGTCTATAGTTCACCCTCTTCGACGACATCGGTTCACTCAAAATGCATTTACATTATTATACAACGCATCATGTATATTAGATATTAAACGACGTTCTGTCGATTTCTGTCGAAGCAGCAGGGGTGAGATCGCCAACAATACTAATTTATTTAAAACAACACTTCTTTAAAAGCCAAAACGGATAAAATATAAAATTAAACGACACGGATAGCAATCTGTTTAAAAAAAAACAAACTATATTACTAGAAACAAGGAATTACTAGCAGAAAACTAGAAAATATTAAATTCCCGTCGGGCCCATGTGACACCCATCAGTGACATGACATGTCACAACATAAAACACGCCACAACGCAAAAAGCCAGTTTTTTTTTTTTTTTTAAAGAAAACAATTACATCGAAAATATCACAAAAGGAATATCCAGTAAAAACTCTAAATAAAAAAGAAACAACCTTACAAAATGAGAAATAACAAGGAGGGTATGCACTTCTTCCTCCGGGCTGTATGTTAAAACTGACATGGAATGTTACAAGTTAGCCCTTTTGCGATGGCAGTGGTCATCCTGCCATCAATTCGACACATCAAATCAGTTCCTGTGAACGTCGTGCAACCCCCAAATTATCAGGTTGCCACTACCAAATTTAACAGTTCCGTTCACTTCCCGTTCTGTTAAGTGATGACATACTGATTTGCATGGGCTGTTTAAGGTATTGACCAATCAGAGCAAGGCATTCGAACGATGTACGTTGTAACGAAGGGATAATTTAACCGAGGGAACGTAAAATTAGTTCGTTAAACTGAAATGTACGTTGAAGTGAGGTACGTTAAACTGAAATTTTTTAGCATAAAAATACCTAGGTTTCGGCCGGGGATTTTAAATTTATACATTATTTTGAAATGTACGTTAAAATGAGGTATAGACAAATTTTTCAATTTTTCAATTTTTCCTTCCCTTTTCAATTTGTCTGTCAAAATATTGGAGTGTTTCTTCAGTCATTATCTTATATTTAAAATGAGGTACGTTGTAGAGGGATTTTACTGTACTTGTTTGCAAAGACACCACACTATGCAAATGTGATGCCATAAGGTAAGTTAAAACAAAATAAGCGCTTATGACATTCTGCAGTGTTTGTAATCTACTTAACTTGAATAAAAAGTACCAAAATTTGAAATACTGGTCTTATTTCATTTATCTGTTTCTTATTAAAGTGAAAAATTGTGCTTTGTTACATTTAGTGTATTGCTACACATTTTAACAAGATTGCAATTTAAAAGTTTGTATAGCAGTGACGCTACACAAAATTATTGAAACAGATCGAGACTTACAAAACCACAGAGTATCCACCTCTGCCATCAGAAAATAATATCCAATGAAGAATTCGACTTCAATCGTTTATTTTGATTCGATTGATCACTCATTATCACTGGAAAGAGATTCCACAATGAAAGGTATTTCCATTGTAAATGATAAAATGACTCTAGAGCCACTTATTTCCAGAATCACAGCTTGATTACTACTGCACTTAATAGAGAATTTATGGCATTCAGTTGCTCCCTTTATTGTTGTTCTTTCCAAGATACTGGCTCATGTTCCTATAAGCAAGTTACTTCTGACAGTTTTTAAATTTGTAAAGGATCATTTTAAACCTGTTACTGGCTCTACTCATAATAGAGAAACTATCAAACCCTCCGTGCCAAACTAAAGCCCAGATAATCGAGATCTTAGATACTAATAAGCAGACTATGTTCTTCTCCAATAAAAACCTTAGCTTCATTCTCTTTCCTCACGTTGTATTGTGCTTGTGCTATAACAAATTATTATCGTAACGTCCATTTGTACAATAGAATATTCTTTTATTTACTAAAGTTAACTTTTGTCCGGTTTGGACATCTTCATTAGTTACAACTGAAATTCTTTGATGTTTTTAAATTTCTAACAGTGGTTGATATTAAGAATGAATTTTATTTTTGATGATTATATTTTTTTTCTTTGTTGAATAATATGACAATAAACTTCTTTTTCTTAAATATCTAATACTATAATTCTCTTATCCGTCCGTCGGTCCATCCGAGGCCAACAAAGAAAGTTACAACAATCTGTCTGAAGCCAGGGATTGTTATGGTTTGAAACAGTACTCATTCATTGTTGTGAATTAAATGAATAAACTGAAAAAAATAATAATTCTCTTGGTCAATCCAAAGCCAGGGATTGTTGTGGAAGTTAATACTCGGGCATTGTTGTGAATTAAATAAATAAATTGAAAAACGTTTTATGCAGATGAAAAGTACCGAAATTTACGGCAATAACGCCGTGGCTTATCTAATAAAAAAGTTGTAAAAAATGCTTGTGCGGCGTAACTACTGCTTGTTTTTTGTTTTTTTTTCCTTCCTAACAGCATGGCAACAACAATTTCAGAAAACTGATACTGCTTCGATGTGTTGCAGTTGCATTCCGTCCTGATGAAAATCAAACGAAATTAGCGCATAATATACATTACAGTACCTTAATTTTCCTGTATATACAATATACAGTTCATTATCTATTACATTATTTCACTTTTCATTTGAACTTCCCGTCGCCACTTATCACATCGAAACAAAGTTGCCCTTCTTGGATTGAGAAGTTATATTCGTATTTTTTCTTTTTGGTGCCAGAAATTCAAATGGAAAGTCGTATAATGAACTTCTAACGAAATTAGCATATACAAACATCACGTCACAGAACTTTAATTACCCTGTTTTTACAATGTATAGTTCAATATATATTACATTAATTCACTTTTCATTTGGATTTCCCATTGCCAATAAAATACGAATGTGACTTCTCAAATATGAAGGCCAACAACATTGTTTCGATGTGGTAAAGTGGCATTCTGTTCATATTGAGTTACATTCGCATTTTTTTTTGGCGATGGGGAAATTCAAGTGTAAAATGAATTAATTTGTTGTATAATGAACTATACATTGTAAATACAGGGTAATTAAAGTTCTGTGATGTATATTATATACTAATTTCGTTTGAAGTTCATTATACGACTTTTTATTTGAATTTCCCGTCGCCAAAAAAATACGAATGTAACTTCTCAACATTTGAATTGCTTTGGAGTTAATTTTCTGTTCTGATGCACTTCAAACGAAATTAGCGTCACAGAACTTTAATTACCCTGTATTAAAATGTATAGTTCATTATATATTACATTATTTCACTTTTCATTTGAATTTCCCGTCGCGAAAAAAAAAATACAAATGTAACGAAATTTTAGGTGGGGGAGGGGGGAGGCGGAACTACAACTCCAAAAACTCCCATCGGAGAAGTCTTCTCCTGGATTGTTTACATCCATAAAGTTTATTCTTTTTTATTTATTATATGCAGTGTTCGATGTAAGAAAACATTTATTTAAAAACAACATACAAAAATTAATTCTGATGTATCTCATTAAAGAAAAGGCAGCAGGATTAACAAAAAACAAATGACGTTTATTCAGGCGCATGTTGCTTTTACAAGATGGCTACATACAACTCGGCAAAAGTACGGGAGACAAGAGTCATCCCGCAGCAAATGTACAAATCATAAATTAAATTACAAAATAATATAAACAATAATATTAATAATAGTAAATACATATCAACTCTTTCCCCCTTTTAGTTTTATCAATAACGAAGTTTTATCAATAATGGAGTCTAACCGGCAAGCGACTGAGTCTTTCCGATCTACGGATTTCTTGCTGCAGCTCTACACTTTGCTGATTAGAACTACTATCTACCTCACCTCTACTTTGTAATTCTCCCAATCCTCCACTATCCCCTCCTTCACCAAGCTGAACGATCTCTTCATCAAGGATCATATCCTCACCTAAAACAACATTCTCAGCAGTCCCAGTATCATCAAAGTGTGAATCCAACTCTGAATCAAGCAAGTGTCTGGAACGATGCGCATTCAGAACAAACTGTTCAGACTGACGGTTACGCAATTGATCGATGTGACGTTTCCATTCCACACCATTGTGTAAACGAATCAAATAAGTTACGGAAGACAAACGCTTCAAAACAACTCCTTCTACCCATTTATTGGAACCACGATAAGCACGTACAAAACAACAATCGCCTTCCTTAAAATTTCTACTAACCGGGAAGAAAACAATGGAAGAATCCAAACGTGGAAGTAACAAATCCAATCGTGGACGCATGTTTTTAAGTTTGAAAAGTTCGGAAAGTGTCTTTCTTGTACTTACAGTAGGGGTAGTACGATAGGACAACAAAAATTGAGAAACTGCAGAACGAAGTGGTATTCCTTCACGAATCAATTTCTTCATGGTGCTCTTAAACACTCTAATAAAACCTTCTATCGCACCATTTGTAGCAGGATGGTACGGAGGAAAAAACGTCTGGTAAATACCATTATTGCTAAGGAAGTGCGTAATCTCTCGACTGGTAAACTGTGTACCATTATCCGAATGAACATGTAACGGAAGTCCATTTTTAGCAAACCACTCTTCTAGAACAAACTTAGTTTCCAATGCTGAAGGACTGTCAAGTATGGCTATCTCAGGCCACTTAGATACTGCATCAACATCTAGCAAAAACCATTTATTGAAGAAAGGACTGGCAAAATCAATGTGTACTCTACCCCAAACGGTGGTAGGTACTGGCCATCGTACCTCCGAAGTCTTAGAAGGCATAGATGCTTCAAGTTGACAAAAGGAACAGAATCTCACCAATTTTTCAGTATCAGTATTAACACCCGGCCACCACACTATAGACCGTGCTAACAATTTCATCTTAACCATGCCTATGTGAGTACCATGTAACTCTTTCAACACTAACTGTTAGCATTTTAGGAATCACAATCAAATCATAAGAGAATAAAACTTTATCATGAATTGTGAGTGAATCTCTAATTCTATAAAAAGGCAACAACATTGGATCTAATGTAGAATATGCAGGCCACCCATTAAGTACGAATTGACTAACAGTACATAGTACTTTATCACGCTCGGTATGTTCTTGCAAATTCACAAAAGTCACAGGAAGCAAGGATAATTGAATCTTTTACCTTGTGAAAGAACAGAATCTTCTGTAAACGTAAGTGAAGTTTCACTCAACCGTGATAACCCATCAAGAATAACATTATCTTTAGTGGACACATAACGAATATCAAAGTCATAATTATTCAGAAAAACAGCCCAACGAATTAGTCTTGCTGCTACCAACAAATTCCGACCTCTTTTTGAACCAAAGATTGCCAACAAGGGTTTGTGATCTGTTTCTAAAATGAAGGAATCACCATACAAATAGTAATGAAATTTCTTTATGCCATACACAATAGCAAGTACTTCCCGCTCTGTCTGGGAATAATTACGCTGTGCAGTAGACAAAACAGCACTAGCAAAAGCCACTGGGTATCTCCGTCCATTAATATCATGAGAAAGAACTGCTCCCACGCCTATAGGAGAAGCATCAACAGATAAAATCAAAAGTTTATCAGGATCAAAGGGAGTTAAAATTTTTGCATCTTGCAATAATTTCCTAACGTGATCAAAAGCTCTCTGTTGATTAGGACCCCATAAAAATTTATTACCTTTCCTCATACAATAGTAAAAAGGTTCCATAATAACCTGAATATTTGGCAAAAATCGGTTATAATAATTAATCATTCCAACTAGTGTTTTCAATTCTGCTAAATTTTCTGGCGCTCTGGACATCCAAAATTTGCTGAACGTTATTCTCCAAAGGTTTGCAACCATCCTTACTAAACTGATATCCTAAGAAACGTACAGTGCTTTGAAAGAATTTACATTTGGATAGTTTCAAGCGAATTCCAAACTTTTCACACAATTGCAAAAATGACACTATTCTTTCCAAATGATCAGTTGCAGAGCTATCTGACAAGCATATATCATCTAAAAAAGGCTGTACCTTTAAGGGCTTAAAAATGTTTTCAACAGTACGCTGGAACATTGCAGGAGCACAAGCTACTCCATAAAATAAA
Organism: Rhysida immarginata; assembly: GCA_023313115.1. Taxonomy (NCBI): domain Eukaryota; kingdom Metazoa; phylum Arthropoda; class Chilopoda; order Scolopendromorpha; family Scolopendridae; genus Rhysida; species Rhysida immarginata. The sequence continues at coordinate 322,878 of JAHWFO010024135.1, forward strand.
TGTTTTACTCTGAATAATCCCTTACGATTGTTGATGGTCATAATTTCACTTGAAATTTCATCAAGGGGCAATTGATTATAAGCCGATTGAAAATCAATTGTCGAAAACCAAGAACCACCAGCTAAATTTTCTGCAATTGTTTCAAAAGTAGGCAAAGGATAAACTACCTTTTCTAAAAATTTGTTCACAGTCAAATTATACAATCCTGCTAACCTAATGGAACCATCTTTCTTCTCTACCGCAAGAATCGGTGTTGCCCACTTAGAATGCATTACAGGTTCAAGAACTCCTTCCAATACTAATCTGTCCAATTCTTGGCCAATTTTATCACGCAAGGCTAATGGTGGGTTACGTGCGGACAAGAAAATAGCATTTGCTTCTTTTTGTAAAGGTAAAGCTAATTCAACCCCATTACATACTCCTACTCCTTGTTTAAAAACATTATCATATCTACACAAGACAGATTTTAACTTATCCTCTATACTTTGAATAGAAGGTAAAGAAATATTTTCTTTTGTAGAATTCACACATTCGTTTTTCGTAATTTCTGTGATAAGCAGTTCTGCATAACAACCTATTTCTTAAAAGCACTAAGTAAATCCCGACCCAATAAGGAAGTTACATATCCTTTAATTACATATAATTTGCATTTTCTTGACTCATCATCCCACTGCACATTAACACATAAGGTACCTAATATTGTTAAATCATGACCTCCAAAAGCACTCAGCTTTAATTGTGATTGTTCTAATGGAATCATCTTAAAATGTTTTTCATAGTGACTCTCACCGATAATAGTAACAGCCGAACCTGTATCTACTTCAAAAGTCATGGGTTTGTCATTCACAGTCTCTTGAACATGAAGGGGTTTTACTTGCATAGATGAATTTTCAACTTGGAGTACTCTTAAGGTGTTACAGTTTAATTGTTGATCTTCATTAACAATAGAACTATTTTGCTTAACTTTTGATGACTCACCTACTGATGGCGTTTTTCTGCACATGATCTTCAAATGGCCTCTTTTTCCACACACATGACAGTTGTAATCCTTAAATTTACACTGTGGTTTCAAATGTGAACAACTGCCACAACAAAAACATTTTTTTTGAACAGGAGGAGACTGACTGTCTCTTTTAGGGGCATTTTTTTTGTTATGCGAAACCTGCCTCTCATGAAATTTATAGTGTTCAGTCGTCTTACGATTTTCAGTCTTAACGTGCTGCATCTCGGGAATCGCACATGGAACTTGATTTACAGTATTCAATTCAACTGCTTGCTCACCTCGTATGTCCTGAACATATTTTTCTGTTGCTTCCCAAAGCAATGCCAACTCAACGATTTTCTCATAGGAACGATCTTTCACAAACAAAAGTTTTCTTGGCAGGGTCTCAGAAGCAATGCCGTTTATGAGCTGGTCACGCAGTCTATCCATTAAACCATCTTGAAATTCACAATCGTCCGCGACGGTTTTCAAACGCAATAAAAAGTCATGTATCGATTCGCTCGTGTTTTGAATCAATCGGTGAAATCGAAAGCAAGCCGTAGAAACTGAGGGTTTCGTACAAACGTATTTCTCCATGATCTTTATCAGTTGAACAAAAGTCTTTGATTTCGGCAAATCAGGAAGACACAACTGTCTCATCAATCTATAAGTTTTCTCATCCACTGCAGAAATCAAGAATAGCACTCTCTTCTCGTCAGCTACACCATTTACCTCCAAACACTGTTCCAAGTGTTCCACGAACAGCTTCCAATCATCCCCGAAAACGAAAGTTACTGACGCGCCGAAAAAAATTCATCGTCACAGTTATTCCTCAGTTCAAATTTGTGTCTCACCTTGCTCAAAAGAAAGTTCATCAACTTCAATCGCATCCCTCATCGCCAAATTGATGTATTTCATTAAAGAAAAGGCAGCAGGATTAACAAAAAACAAATGACGTGTTGCTTTTACATGATGGCTACATACAACTCAGCAAAAGCGCGGGAGACGAGAGTCATCCCGCAGCAAACGTACAAATCATAAATTAAATTACAAAATAATATAAACAATAATATTAATAATAGTAAATACATATCAAATTCAATATCCAAAGAGTGAATTTGTTCATCCATAAGTTGGACAGGGTTTTGTCCCGATGAAATTACAGTGTAATATACATTTATTATTTTGCATATACAGTAACAATTCATTATACAATAAATTAATTCACTTTTTATTTGAATTTCTCGTCCAACATCTAATACAAAAATAACTCCTCCCAAAGATCGCTGTTGATGGTCTCTGTTTCCAAACTGCTTTGAACTACTGTCCTGATGAAATTCACAACGAAGTTACCATGTGTTATAGATTAATTATACAGCATATACAGTGACCAGTTCATCAATAAATTAATTTACTTTTCATTTGAATATCCCGTCGCCAAAAAAAAAAAAAA
>JAHWFO010024135.1:325322-343239 GCA_023313115.1 Rhysida immarginata
AAAATTAAGGTACTGTAATGTATATTATGCGCTAATTTCGTTTGATTATTAAAAGGGGGAGGGGGGTGCGGCCTAACTACCATTTTTTTTTTCTAAAATGATACGTTTTTATCGGTGCAACCTAAATACCGCTGCGGCGTTATTACCGTAAATTACGGTAATTTATATAATTTTCTTAATTTGTATTTATTTTTTAAACATTAATTACATATTTTTCTTAGTCTTTTGTTTTTTCTTTTCGAAATGTAGTTTACCATGGGCATCTCACCTACTTCACTTTGGTTTTGATGGTGCATTAGGGTGGGAGTTAAAGGGGACAAAATATTTTGATTAAAAATTGGGTTTAAAGTAGAGATGAAAGGGTAAAAATAAATGACCTCAGGGCTTCTGCTCTTTCCTATACTCTCCTCAGGGAGGAACGAAAAGAAAGACTAAGGTCTGTGGACACACCAGAGAATGCTTAACAAACAGCTATAGGGAGTGCAAGTGTGACCGTCAGTCCTTGGAATTCTTCAGTCACGTGACTCGATTTGGTTCCAAACAAGTCTTCTCGCTTTGGGATTTAACATGGTTCCAACGTAGGGATGGAATAAAATCGTTTTGTATAAGCCCAGTGTTTATAACACATTTAAGATGTGAAATTGTTTAGTTCCTCACTGCTCAAGAAGGAGCCAAAACAGCGATTTAGACATCTATCGTTTTCCCAAAGAAAGAAAGATCCGTGAACGATGGCATTCTTTTGTTAAGTGATTAAAAATGATTAAAAAGCGTTCTAATATTAATGTATAAATTATATAATGGTATTAAATTTCTTAATAATAATATAAATTACACAAATTAACATAATAATTTAAGAGATGTCATTTTTACTGGCCGCCCGTTTCAACGTTACTAGTACGTATATTGCGTGGTTCCAATGTTTGGAACCAGCGACCCCATTTCCTAGGCTCTTGGCCTGTTCATCGCACAAATGACGTCAGCTGTGACATAGTCACTTGCACTCCCTATTGCAGGATTTAACTGCTTTAAGCCTTGTTTCCATGTGTCACAATTTATTGCGACTATGCGACTAGTCGATTGTGCGTTGATGCGTTTACAAAGTGCAACTATGCGTCTTGGCGGCTTCGGTTTCCATGCTTCTGAAGTGTTCTTGCTCTTTCCCAGTATGCATTGCATCATGGCTTTCGAAAAAGCATGGCGTCTTGGTTAGCGAAGCATCAGCGACAATGTGTTTTCGTGCCGTTTTAAAATTGTTTTCAGCCATATATAAAAAATGTTATGAGACTGATCATGCGTGTCGTTTTAAAGCCTCTCGAGCTAATTGAAGTGAGCATTTCTAAGGAAATTTTTAAGTTCAACACTATTTGGTATCACGCTGATGGGCCAGGGGTGAGGGGTGCAGAGGCGTAGGCCAGGGTGGAGGAAGTCTCATCTGTTTCCCTTTGAAGAAAAGGACTCATGAAATAGCAAATAGAATCCCTGAGATTTGTTTTTTTATGGCTGTATAACTCCTAAAACTCAAGATTATAAATCCATTTCCTCAAATATATAAAATTAAAATGTGTACATCAATAACAATAACATAAAAAATTGTTAAATTTTCCAAACAATAAAATTTGTAATATGAAAACAAGTAATCGATAACTTACAATAGCGAAAGAAATATACCCTAATTGAAAAAAAAAGTATTTTATTAATATAGCAGAATTAAGATTATCCCAAGAGTAATTTCTTTCTCAAAATCAGTAATGAAAAACAAATAGGCAAAAATGCAAATAAAGGTAAATAATACATTAAAAAAAGAAAAATAGTTTTTAAGAAGTATTAAGAAACAAAAAGAAAGAAAGAAAATGAAACGTAAAAGGAATTGTACATAGAATACACAGTAAAAAAAATTGTTAACTTAGTATAAAAGCAAAAGAGGCAATAAGAGAACTGGAAAGAAAAAAAAAAAAATAAATGAAAATCCTTAAAAGATGAATTTTGACTAAAGCAACCAATTATGAAACAGATCTTAATTTGAATTTTATTAAATTAAAGATGACTTTTTAAAAAGCATATTATTAAGATTAAAAATAAAACAATTCTTGTTTAAAGGTTTGAAAATAGCAGAATAAACAAATTTTCTGACAATGGCTCCATATAAGATTCCGAAAAAAGTTTCAATATGAAAACAAGAAAAAGAAAAAACGGAAGCAAAACTTAACGAAAAGTGTAGCAGAGAGGGACATAAGAGCATGTTGATAATAAAAATACTATTCATTTAATCGAGAGAATTCAATTTATTTTTTCATTTAAGTTTGAGGAAAAAAAAAAAGTATTTCATAAGATATATTAATACAAGATTATATATCAACTTGTTGAAAGGCAGCTGACCACGGGCCTGAACCACGAAAAAGTTTCATCGATTTATAAACCGATTTAACTCATTAAATTGTAATTAAAATATATAGAAACTTCTCTCGTTATTTTCCAGCGAGATCAACACGATAAAAAAGCAAGATCAATTCTGGGCAACCCTGGTTCGACTCTTGATAATTGAAAGCACATGTTAGATGAAAGCTGAAAACACGTGCAAGACGAAAACACTGTCTTTATGGGTGATCACATGATCAATCGATGCTTAATCGCATAGACACAAGACGCAAAAATTTGATTGAGTTTTGCGTGTAGACGCAAAAATGCACCAAATCGACGCATAGACGCATGATTTTGTGGGTGCATAGAAACCGGACGAATCAGATGACGCATAATCGGTTTGACGGTGAAACGCATAATCGCATTAAATTTTCGGCACATGGAAACCAGCCTTTAGAAACCACAGTTCGGCAGTATTTTACAAATGTGGGCAAGGTCTGCGATCGTGAAGGCATGCTTAAACTTGTGCTACACTGATATTGTAAAAGGGTAGAATAGAAATATTAATAATTAAGAAATTTTATTATTTATTTATCTGTATTAAATGTATATCCAGAATGTTTAATGAAAAATTCGAAGGTACCAAAATTTCCATTAACTATGTAAAATAAGTAAGAAAATGTGATGTGGAATTGCCTGCATAGGAAAGAAATTCTTTGAGCATGCCTGGTGTTTTGTGGTTAAAGTTTTTCCTTCCCATATAGATTAATGGTAGAAAGGTCTTTTGCTTTTTATATATAAAAAAATTGCTAGGAATAGATTTTTCTCCATGCATTTCCAAATCCATCTACAACCCTTAGCAAAAAGTTTCTGATCAGGCATGCTCATTTTTTGCAACATAACAAATTAAAGAGCAATTTAAATTTTTATTTCTGTGGTCATTAGAAACAAAATTTAAATATTTAAATACCGTGATTTTTGGGGTATAATATGTATACTATGCGTAAAAAAGTTAAAAAAATCATGACTGCGTATTATGGACGGTGTGTATAATAGGCCGAGAATAAAACCTTGAGAAGAAGACGTTGGGGGGGCGGGGGGGGGGCGCCACAACAAAAAAACTTAGGGCTGACGAACTTTTATATTACCTTTGGTTTTTATTATACAATACTATACAGTAAATGCAATATACATTTTATTTATTCACTTTATATTCCACGAATAAATATACGATGTACTTCACGTATATTTATTGCAAAAGTGAATTTGGTGGCTTTCTTTCGTTTTCCGTTCATAAAACCAGGGATACCAGGTTTTCTCAGCTATCTTTCAAGATGGCCACCAAGCTGAGATGTCTGTGGTTTAGGGATTGTTATTCTGCATGAACTCTGCAAAAATAAAGTTCAAAACGTAAGGCAAATTACTTTGCCATTAACTAGAGCTGACACAGTAATATTTGCAATACACAAATGCAATCAGTCTTGAAGATATCAATCAAAGAAGTTAGGGGACGCTATTCCGTAGTTTTACCAATGTTTGCTACTAATCAATCTTTATAAAGATGTGGGGACAAAATGTTTAATTACATTGTTCAACAAGGGTCAATTTTCTCATATACAAATATGTCTTTCTGAAGGATTTTCATTTGATAAATTGAAATCTGAAATCAGAAATTTGCAATCAGGCACAATTTTTTTGTTATACGAGGGTATATACGTGTTATTACACGTTGATCTTGTAAACTAAACTTTGCCATTTTGGCATGATACATGATACCATACTATAGTGATGTTTGTGGCCTCATGAGTGCTTTGAACTTCCAATACGAGTAACAGAACTGGAGACTGTTCATAGATGGTTCCAAATACAGTCTAAAGGGAGTTCTCCTCCACAACGGAAATACAATGGCTTCTGTTCCAGTTGCCTATGCCAGTATGGCTAAAGAGTCATATGATGTTTTGAAAAATATGTTGCAATTACCGTTTTTTTTCAAATATTGGCCGCAATTCACTTTAGGCCGCAAACTTCTAGGGTCTACAAAAAGATTGAACTACTTCGTTTTAGCATCCCACAGTATCTTAAATTATAATTTTGACAGCAGTTTTATTATTTATATAACATTCTAAATTATTTTTATATATTTAATTAATTTTTTATAAATTTAATAATGAAATTTGTAAATAATTGTAGTAATCTCAATTTAATGAACGAGTGTAACTCTTTATTTCTTCGGCGACGTCCATGGCTCTATCAACGAAATGCTGACCAATAGCGTGATACAGCATTTTATGACATCACAACACCTTGGAATAGAGTGGGCTTGAAGGAATCGCCGACAATAGCTTTAACACGTGAATTTCATAATTTATGAATGAAAATATATGTGACTAGTTAGTTATTGTTCTGAAGGCTTAGAATATTTATTTCATTGTTAGAAAACGATTCAACAAAAGCCGGTTAATTTAAAACCATGAACTCAAATCCACCGTGTTTTTATCGGATAATTTTTGCCGAACTGCGATCGATTTACCGTTTCAAAAAGTATAAAATATAATAGAAGTTTCCTATAAAAGGATAGGAAGCAAATATAAAATATGTATTGACTATTGATCAAATATAGGTGTATATACAGGGTGATTCTGAAAAGTGTGTAACTGTAAGCAATGACAGAGGTGACCAGAATTATATTTTCTTTTATACAATGTGGGTTAGAACTTGAACGCTAACTGAGATATGAACAGAAATAAATATGCTGCCACCAAGATCAACAAGTTAATAACTCAGGTTCTGCAATGCCTAGAATAATGAGTTTTGGAGGAATAATAGAGTACATAAAACTGTGTACTGTATACCGTTAAAATTTGATTGTATTCCAATGAGTAATTTCCGAGTTAAGTATTCAAAATTGTAAGTGTGCTCACATGCAAGTACTAACCAGCATGTGTTATGATGTTGAGTACGTAACTCGGAAACTACTTGTTGGAATTCAATCAACTTTTAAAGGTATACAGAAAATTACGTACCCTATTTTTCCTCTAAAATTCATTATTCTAGACGTTGCAGAACCGGAGTTATTAACTTGTAATCTTGGTAGCGGCATTTTTATGTCTATTCATATCTCAGTTCGACCCACATTGTATTAAAAGAAAATGTGCATTCTGGTCACCTCTGTTATTGCTTACAGTTAACCACACTTTTTCAGAATCATCTTTTATATATATTGAATATCGACCAAAAGTCATTACGCTTACGATGTTACTGACTCAACTCCTCATTTCAGTTGGAGAGAAGGGGTGGGGGGTTATTAATATATATTAATTAAAAAAAAAAAACACAATTCAACTCTATTTTACTATAAATTTTGTATAAATAAGTACAATTATCTCGTATGTTAAATAAAGTTCAATTTAGATAATGAAAGCTAATGTGGATAATTAAGATGTAAATATCAATAAAAAACTCTTTAGCCACAACAAAGAAATAAAGGAAAAATACAACCGTAATCTGGAGAATCCTTTCGGTAGCAATTGCTACCATCGTTCAGCAGTCCAGGAGTAAACTAATCCAAAAAGACGAGTTAACTGCCTGTTGAGTAAAATCAGGCCGTATTTGTAATAGTAAATAACCAATCCTGAAGAAAAAGGAACAACTAAAGTGTTCATTGGACGGTTCTTTTGATGAGCCATCGGATTAGCGAAGTATCGCTAATCGGCCCCATATCTTGATTAAGAATCGATGTTTTCTTAACTCGATGAATAGCAATGCTTTCGAATGGGTCCAAGAGTTGTCTTTTGTTTATTGAGTGTAAAAGTTTAACATTGGTAATGGGAAAATCGTGGCCGGTGTCGATGGAGTGTTTGGCTACAGCTGATTGATTAATTCTTCCGAATTTCCTATGTGCCAAATGTTCCTTGTATCTTGTGCCGATATTCCTAACCGTCTGACCTCGGTAGACTTTATCACATTGGTCACACTTTATTTCATAAATTCCAGAATGAAGTAAATCCTGTATTTTATCCTTTGGGTTGGGTAGTAAGTCCTTAGTCTTGTTCGGGTTGTTGAAGCACAGGGAGAAGTTGAAGGCCTTGAACAAAGAGTTCAGTCCTTTTACCAGTTGCTTGTTGTGGGGGACTGAAATCCTGTTCTCCTTGTTCTTTTGGGTGCTAAAGGTGGTGATGTCACTGATGAATTTTTTGTATTTCCTTTTTCGTAGTAAGTCCATAATCGTGCGTTCATTGTAGCCATTATTGGTCGCAATCTTTTTGATTAGCTTTATTTCTTCATGGAACCTATCTTTGTTTAGGGGGATGTTGAGGGCCCTATCCAGCATGGCGATGAATGTAGCCATCTTTTGGTTCCAAGGGTGGCTGGATGCGATCGGAATGTAATTAAGTCCATTCGACGGTTTTCTATAGATATCGAATTCCAATCGGTTTTCACCCCTAATAATGGTGACGTCGAGGAAGGGTAATCTTCTGTCTTTTTCTAACTCCGAAGTGAACTGTATGGAAGGATAGAAACTGTTAATGTGTGTTAAAAAATCATTAATACTACATTTGTTGGTGTCAAAAATGGTGAAAATATCATCGACATATCGGTACCAACAATCGGGGAAATAAAAGTTAGAAGTCCTGAGAATGTCTTCGAAGCTTTTCAAAAATACCTCCGCCAAGATGGGGCTGAGGCATGAGCCCATAGGCGTCCCCTCTGTCATCTTAAACACTTGATCCTTAAAGCTGAATATGTTGTTACTGGTGCATATTCTGACGAGTTTAAGGCATTCTGATTGTACAAGAGGAGGCACTTTGTTTTTATGTAAAATATCGACTAGAAAATTTATCGTATCCGGTATCGGAATGCTAGGAAAGAGGACAACCCGAACAAGACTAAGGACTTACTACCCAACCCAAAGGATAAAATACAGGATTTACTTCATTCTGGAATTTATGAAATAAAGTGTGACCAATGTGATAAAGTCTACCGAGGTCAGACGGTTAGGAATATCGGCACAAGATACAAGGAACATTTGGCACATAGGAAATTCGGAAGAATTAATCAATCAGCTGTAGCCAAACACTCCATCGACACCGGCCACGATTTTCCCATTACCAATGTTAAACTTTTACACTCAATAAACAAAAGACAACTCTTGGACCCATTCGAAAGCATTGCTATTCATCGAGTTAAGAAAACATCGATTCTTAATCAAGATATGGGGCCGATTAGCGATACTTCGCTAATCCGATGGCTCATCAAAAGAACCGTCCAATGAACACTTTAGTTGTTCCTTTTTCTTCAGGATTGGTTATTTACTATTACAAATACGGCCTGATTTTACTCAACAGGCAGTTAACTCGTCTTTTTGGATTAGTTTACTCCTGGACTGCTGAACGATGGTAGCAATCGCTACCGAAAGGATTCTCCAGATTACGGTTGTATTTTTCCTTTATTTCTTTGTTGTGGCTAAAGAGTTTTTTATTGATATTTACAAAGTTCAATTTCTTTATTCTATTAATAAAGATTACCCCTTCCCGTTTTCACAGTTTTGTCTTTCACAGTGTTTTTTTTTAAATAGCGGAATAATTTTTGGTTGATAGCCAATACAATCCATTCAAATTATACCTATTTTATCGTACATTTGCTTCCTTTTTTTTTATATGAAAATTCTATTACACTTTATATTTTTTGAAACAGTAAATCGATCGCTGATCGGTAAAAAATTATCCGATAAGAATACGGTGGATTTGAGTTCATGGCTTTAAATTCTCCAGCCTTTGTTCAATCGTTTTCTAACTGTGAAATTATTATTCTAACCCTTCAAAACAATAATTAACCAGTCACATATTTTCATTCATAAATTATTATCGCTTTATTATGTACTTTACGTGTTATTGTCGGCGATTCCTTCAAGCCCACTCTACTCCAAGGGGTGATGACATAGAATGCTTTATTTTATTAGTCGATAATTATGTCAAGCTGACATTTTGTATTTATGCTAAGAGTCATTCTAGCACTAAGTTATTTTAGTCATTTTTCTTGTTTACATTATTTTACTGTAATTACATTGAATTCCAATAAACTTTATTTACTATTTAACCGTCCACTGTTGACATTCCTTCTAATTTCCACTGCGTACTGTTACCTGCTATTCAACAATAATTCTTCAACATTACACCCATCCTGTATTACATGCCATTTTTTAGCATTAAAAGTTCCCGTGAACCATAGTGGTTCTACAAAACCAGGTGCCTTTGAGCCAATTTTAACTATCATGAATTTTGTGTTCTATTAATTTATAATGCATCATTCCAAGGTGTTTGATTTATAACTTGCCTCATCTCAGCATTGAATGTTCCAATGAACCGTAAACATTCCTCAAAACCAGGTTTGCTTTTTATTCATTTATGACACGTAATTCCAAGTTGTTTGATATTTAACATGTCATATCTTAGCATTGAAAGTTTCAATGAACCATAAAGATACCATTAAACCACGTACCATTGAACTAATTTAGAATGTCATTACTTTACGTTGTATTAATTCATGTCACATCATTCCAAGTTGTTTGAGATATAACTAGACATTTCTTAACATTGAAAGTTCCAATTAACCATTATGGTTCCACTAAAAAGGTGCCTTTGATCCTATATCGACTATCAATAATTTGACTTTATATTCATTCATGACAGATCATTCCAAGTTGTTTGATATAAAACATGTCATATCTTAGCATTTAAAGTTTCAATGAACCATAATGGTACCACTAAAACAGGTGCCTTGGAACCAATTTCGACTATCATTAATTTTACGTTGTAGTCATTCATTACACACCATTCCAGGTTGTTCCATATATAACTTTCCATATCCCAGCATTGAATGTTCCAATGAACCATAATGGTTTCACTAAACAAGGTGCTTTTAAAACAATTTCAACTATTATTAATTTTACGTTATATTCATTTATGACACATAATTCAAAGTTGTTTGATATATAACATCTCATATCTTATCACTGAAAGTTTCAATGAACCATAATGGTTTCACTAAACCAGGTGCCTTTAAAACAATTTCAACTATTATTAATTTTATGTTATATTCGTTTATGACACGTCATTCCAAGTTGTTTGATATATAATATGTCATATCTTAGCATTGAAACTTCCAATGGAACAGATGACACCATTAAACCATGTACCATTGAACCAATCTGGATTATCATTTAGTTATAAAAATTCATGACGCATCATTCCAAGTTGGTTGATATATTACATGCCACATATTAGCACAGAAAGTTTCAATGAACCACAATTGTTGCACTAAATCCCAGGTGCCTTTGAACCAATTACGACTATCAATAATTTTAATTTATATTCATTCATGGCACGTCATTCCTCGTTGTTTATTATACAGGTTGTCAAAAAGTCTGGTAACATGGCAGGTATCTCGGAAATTAAGAATTGTATGAAAAAATGTTCATAATCAAAAGTGAGTTATTTCGTGGGGAATATTCATTAGTTGGGGGGTGGGGTAAGTTTGAAATCTTAAATAGTAACCCCTTTTTTGAATGTTATATTCAGATTGTACATAATTTTCGAGAAATGTTTTATTCTTTGTGTTTTTTCAATTGATCCAACCGTTTAGGAGATAGAGGCCCTGAAAATGTGGAACTTTTAAAGTTTTGAACCCGATTTTATCGATGAAGACAAAGAGATAGAGAGTGACACTTATAAACATTCCTATTCTAATTTTCCATATGTTTAAGAATCCGAAGTCAGAATTTCAAAAATCCAATATTTTTCAATAAATAGTCACAGATTCTGCCTCCATAGGACTATTGCTCCCAAGACTTTGCTTGTGCACTAAAAATTTTGAATTTCTGAAATTTGATTTAGGATTTTTAAAGACTAACAAAAAGTAGAATAGGAAATGTCTGCAAGACCCACTCTCTATCCCTTTGTTTTCATCGATAAAATTGGGTTCAAACTTTAAAAGTTCCACAATTTCAGGGCCGCTATCTCCTAAATGCTTGTATCAATTGAAAGATCACCAGGAATAAAACATTTCTCGAATATTGTGTACAATCTGATTACCGTATTTTCGCGAATACACCCCGCACCCCTAGATATCCCGCGAAATTCCACGTTTATGTAAAAAATATTTAGGAAACCCCGCACCCCTGTATACCCCGCGGGGTATACAGGGGTGAAAAGCTAAAAGAACTTCGAGGTTATATTACGGTTAAATCAGAAAATTAAGAAGTATAATTAATTATTTCAACCATTTAATTCAATTATAATTCATAAAAATTGTATTGGCAGTATCAAATGTTCCAAGACATTAAAAATGAGGAGTGGAAGAAGAGTTTATTTTGCAGGAAAAGAAAAATCGAGCAGGAAATTCAACACAACTGGAGTATTTAGATCCAGCAGATTGAAATAAGCAACTGATAAATGAAAGCAAACTAGCATCTCTTTATATATGTAAACTATGAGCGCCAGAAGGGCTGTGATTGGTTGTTATTAGAAGGCAAGAAATATTAGCCAATAGAAACGCAGTCATGATAGGTAAAGATACCTTCATGATTTATGATTTTTCTACAGGATATTTTAATTACAAAAAAATACAAATTCATAAAGTAAATACCGTATAAATTAAAGGTATTTAAGGATCAAAGATATTTTAATATTTATTTTAAATAAAAAACAAATTGTATACTGCATTCAGAAATAAAATTATTTTTAACATTATAAATACAAAAGTTCGACGTTTTTGATGTTTTTTTGTGTCAAATATGCAATTCTGTAGTAAAAAATTGTTGGCAAAAACAATATAAAGAAAAGCAAACGTCTTCAAGTAAATAGTAAAAAGGATTTAAAAGTTTAACATTAAGCTTTAAACAAAGTTTCATAACAGAGTAAATAAAAATGGTCTATCCATACCAAACCACAGATGTTTAAATTAGTCATTGATTGAAATAGGAAAGAGATTCAGGCTCTAGAATTTTCTTTCCTATTTGCATCAGTTCCTACTTTAAGAAAATTTGCATTGTTCCTACTTAAAGCAATGAACAAAACATTGTGTACTGCATTCAGGCTTAAAATTCCGATTCATTATCGCATTTATCATTCCGATTCATTATCAAAAGGTGAAGAAGTTAGTCGTGACAAACTGCCACTACTTCAGATCGTGGCAGTTTTGAAGTTGCCATCTTTTTGAAAAGCTATTTTTTTACGATATGAAAAATGCATAACCTGGATATTTACAATTAAAAACTTAAAAATCTGATTCATTATCGCATGTTTCTTCAAAAAGTTTCTTAATACAGCACAGATGGCGGTTTATTAATTAAAAAAAATAATAAAAGGTCATTTCATTTTGAAAAAGTCAAAAATGCAGTTACAGTTGTTTACATGAAATTTTATTGTAAGTTCATTTTTCGAAATTATTACAGTACATATCGTGTATTAATGCATTAAGTACTGTAATAAATATTTACTTGAACTTTAAAAAATGTTCTTGGACAATTTCAGGAGTTATGGCTTCGCCATCTTGTTTATGAGAATTTACTTTTACATTAGCGTTTGGAGACGAAAAAATGAGAAAACAGAGAATTAATGTACTGTATATTGTATATACTACATAATGCACTGTAATATGCAAGTATATTAAGTGTTTTTAATAACGAATAATGAACCAGATTTTTAAGTTTTTAATTGTAAGTATCCAGGTTATGCATTTTTCATATCGTTAAAAATTAGCTTTTCAAAAAGATGGCAACTTCAAAACTTCCACGATCTGAAGTAGTGGCAGTTTGTCCCGACTAACTTCTTCACCTTTTGATAATGAATCGGAATTTTAAGTTTTTATTTTTAAGCCTCAATGTGTTGTTCATTGCTGTAATTCATGAGAGTTGAGTGTAATTATAATTCAGTGTGTAATCCCTTATCCGAAATCCTTGGGGCCAGCTGAGTTTTGGTTTTTGATACTTTTCTGATTTCGGGTTAAAAGCTAGCTCGTTCGCACTCCTTCCCCTAGCACCACATTCTTCAGTGAAACGCCACAAATATATCATGATTGAGTTTCTGCATTAATTTCACTCATTGTTTATTGATAACGACAAACACTTCACACTGCTATCCGTCTGCAGTTCTATTTGATATTTCGCCACTAAAAACAATGGAAAAAAAAACAAACTACGAACAGTACTGTAACAGTAAATGCATGTACAATCTGTAAGATCACTGAATTACAAATGACATTTAACTAACGCAAGTAGTGTGGCAATATTTACTATCCCCAAGGCGGGTTCACTTTTACCGTACAATATCTGTTTAATAAGTAACTGTATTACAGTATCTAATCTTATAACTAATTTATTAAGGAATTCGCAAGGGGAAAGAAATCATGAAAGTTCTAGAACTGCAACGGTGGCATGATTTTATCACATGGCCGCCTTAGCAGCTGTTCAGACATAGGGCTTTCATGTGTTTTTCCCCTCTTTCAAAATTCTCAATAAATAAATTTTTAAAAAATAAGGTAAATCCAGTGCTTATTAGTAAGCAGAGAGGATAGAGTAAAAAAAATTCAAACCATGGCTGCAACAGAGTTGCCTGACATCCACGGGAAAAATTAGGAGGGGTGGGGGGCAATGCTCCTTATTTTTACCAACCCTTGATTTGTCTAGGCCTGATACAATTTTTATTTACACTATAGTTAAATTTACACTAATTAAACTTTATAACTGATTATTGATTTAAGGAGTTTAAATGATTAATTTAAATTTAAATGAGTTCAGTCTCCTTATAATGGGGAAAATCGTGAATTAATAAAGACAAAAATTAATAATAAATAAAGTCACCAATCTTGAAGAAACTTGTGAGATGGATGTAGTCTATTGAAGATGTTGTTGATAGTAGAAATAAACCCAGTCTATTGAGGATGTAGATGAAGTCTTGTGCAGATAATGTTGATAGGGGAAAACGATAACTGATACTCGACCCTCAACAATAAAATGCGGTTTTAAGAATTTTGGATAAAGGATTTTATAGCTGCAATAGTTATAAAGCAATTCCATAGATTTGTGAGTCATGCTAATAATATTTCTGTAATTTAA
Organism: Rhysida immarginata; assembly: GCA_023313115.1. Lineage (NCBI taxonomy): Eukaryota > Metazoa > Arthropoda > Chilopoda > Scolopendromorpha > Scolopendridae > Rhysida > Rhysida immarginata. Next base: position 338,794 of record JAHWFO010024135.1, read on the forward strand.
ATTTTGGGAAAAGAAATTAAATTAACTCAGGCTGGAAAAGGTTAAATAAACTCTTTTAGTACATAGTTCTTTGTTTGATAAATTTAACCATCCCACAAATTAGTCTGAAATAGATCTGAAAAGAAACGTTACGTAATGCCATACCAGATATCCCCTACCCCTCCATAACGCTGTGTAAGGCCTTCTTGTCACTCTTTGCCAAATTCACTCACATGCACTCTCCTTGTGCACACTTTTTGCCAATTTCCCATTCATCATGTTTTTAATTGATGCTGTCACTCATAAAATACGATGTTTCATCTAAAGGTGTTCAAAGTCTAAATGTTCTTCTGTATTTTTGCTATAATTTAAAATAAAATAAATTTAACATTTTACGGTTTTTGAAAACCTTAGGATGAGTCAAGCGTAGCGTAAAGCGTGGTTCCCACTAGCAGAAAACAAGAGAGCAGAAACCAGGGCGTATTTTTTTCTGCCTTTTTACTTTCTGCTCCTGCAGGTGTCCCACTTGGCAGAAACTCAAAAGGATAAGATAGCAGAAGTTTTGCCCAACACAAATACACTGCACCGAAGCCGTCAATTGATCTAAACGGTCGGCTTCGAATGCACACAGTACGTACACAGTTTGTTCAATCCTCATCAATCACACATCGATTTTTTGCATTCAATTGTTGTTTATTCAATTTAATTTGATTAATTAATTAATAAATAGATATTTCGCACCTCTTCTATTAGCGCTTCTACAAGAATTTTCTTTCTCAGCCTCTTCACCTTTGTGAGCTGAGTGTCCGACATTTTTATTTTGTGAGAAAGAGAGAGAGGACGTCACTGTGATGTCACTGCAGATATCGTTTTCTATTGGCTGAGCAATTGTTTCTGCCCTGCTTGTGCCACAAAAGTTGAACTCAACCCAACTCTAAAAAGCAGAAATTTTCAGTCGGGCAGAAGAGACGAAAACGGGAAGTGACATCATAAAATTTTTCTGCTTTGTGGTTTCTGTCGTTGTTTTTACGCATGTGGGAACCACGCTTTATGTAATTATCGAGGGGGGGGTGGTTAGGATCACTATTCATCCCACAAATTTAGTCTGAAATAAATCTGAAAAGAAGCGTTACATAACGCCATAACAGATACCCCCTGTCCACAATTTCGGGTTGGTGCGTTTCACTTGATGACCACCAGTTGGCGCCATTGGTCTCCGGCATTAAGCAGCTGTGATTTCGGCGAACGATCGCAGCTTTTGTTATTAAAATGCCTTTCACATCAAGTACAGACAGAATCTGCACTATGTTTTTCTGCAAAAAAAACATTGTATAAATGAAAAAGTACCTATGATATTCATGAAGGTTGGAAACATGAGTTCTGCCCATATTTACAACCTTTTAAATTGCATTATTTTCCGACATTACAATCACAGTTACAAATACCATTATGTTGATTATTTCAGGAACCGTGTAGCTTGCCATCCTGGAATTATTGTGTCTTGTGTATGCTGACACATGCCTCCTTTTATTTGCTTTTTCTTGTGAAAGTGTATGTTATTATGGTAATTTTTGGTAATTTCTTGATTTGCGTGTTGAACATTCAAATCCCTTTATGAAGTGCATAAGGAGGTAGCTAATAAATTCAACATGTAATTGTTGGTGATCTGTTCATCGGATTTTGGAATTTTTTTTTTTTTTTTGTTCGGAATTACATGCTGAACAAGTCTTCAATTGGAATTCTTCGTGTATCTGTTACGATTTTTAAGATAGGATTTGAATGTGTCTTAATTTGCATATTTGGGATGATGAAAAGTGTACCATGGGATAGGTCACCCATTAGAATTCATCAAAATTAACATATCTGCTTCGGTTACGAAAATAAAAGGGGGGGGGCTCATTTTTGTATCCACCCTGTATAATAACTTACTAAAAATAAATAATTTGTTACCTTCCTCAAATGAAATATAATATGCAAAAAATTATAAAAATTTGTTTTTAATAATTAATATTACTTTCATATATAATTTGTTCAAAAACATGTTTAAAAATAATTAAATTAAATGAAACTGGGAAAGTAGCAGGATTAGAGCCCGGGACATTTAGCATTGTAATCTAGCGACTTACAGACATGATTACATTGACTACTTGAGTCCAAATTTGTAAATATACATCAATAGCCTGCATAACTTACTTGAAATAATTATATCTTGTAAACTAATGCCCATTAGCATGAGTTACTATGCATATAATAGTGGGAGGGGTGCGTAACAACATATTTAAATTTCAGTTAAATCCTAGCTTAACAGACCTGCCCCCCCCTTTGTAAGAACAAAAACATTTTAATTGAGGTGATGAATACAAATTTCTCCCACTTTTCCACTGCTGAAATAATTGTAGGCTTCCAAACTTTTAAAAGTTAGCATTTCATCATGAGATTTCCTGTGTATTAAATAATCATATATGAGTACATAGTTGGGTAATCCAATGGGGGCCATTTTTTCATATCATTACCCCATGTTGTACTGTAATAGAAAAAGGATGAAGGAATTTTGCACAATCTAAAAGTATTTTTAAAGTATATTTATTAAACTAAAGAATAGAAATGTAAATAAATGTCAGTTTAAGTACATAAAATTACAATTAAAATGTTTGGAAAAAAAACAAAAAAAAAATTTGTTCTCAAACCAAGGGATTTTAATGAATATTTTATTACAGTCATTTTACACATCACATTTGTCTAGGGTGGCCAGGTGTCCGGTTTTAGACCGGACAGTCCGTTTTTTGAGGCACCTGTCCGTTTTTTTCTTCAAATTTTTGTGTTTTTTGGGATCAAATTACAAATTTGGCAGTGTTTTTGTTTGTTTTACAACTTTTGATATAAATTCCAGCATTTTTTGTTTCCATTATTAAACCAATCCGAGCTTTCAGATTATTAAACGTCTTTTCATGTGTATGCCTTCTCATTGGCCGCTTCATTTAACCAATTCTAATTTCGACCAAACCCATGCGGCCTTATCCTTGTCGTTTCTGCATATAAAGAAGTTCTCGTTCATAGGGTCTCATTGCAAACTTTCTCATTAATTAATATATTTCACTCATTTTTTCATGTCATTATTCATGACACATTACTTAAATTGGAAGGCACTTCAACTCTCTCATGATCTTCATTTTCTTATGGTAAACCTGCAAATTTCCTTAAAAAACAGAATTGACAAGAAGTTTTTGGAATGAAAATTTGCGCAGAAAATATTTGCCAAAACATTCAATTGAGCGGTTTTCTAAAGAGGCATTAAATGTGTATGTGCGCGTCCTGACTTAGAAAAATGGTACCCTTGTAATGATTCCATGTATGCAACTTTGAGTCATTTAAATCTTACCGACAGAGTTACATCCCCATCTTTGGAAGAAATAACAGAAGTTTGGTTGTTGTCACCTTGGAAAAATGAGCTTCCACCTGATTCTCTTTTTGATGAAGTCCTTGCCTTGGATTGTATGTTTGCAACCTTGCAAGGCAACACATCCCTTGAAAAGTGGTGATATTTTTTGAGTCGGGAAGCTGCTCCGAATTTATTAAAACTGTTTCAATACTGTGCTTCTATTCCTGTTTCGAACGCAGGGGTTGAGAGAGCTTTCAGTGTTATGAACAGTGTGTGGAGTGATGAGAGGAATAGATTGTGTCTGGAGTCGGTCAGAAGTGAACTTTGTATTGCCTTCAATATACCTTATGCTTGTACAGACATAAAGAACATTTTTCTACAAAACAAGGACCTTTTAAGAGCAGTCCAATCTGATGGGAAATACAGGCCAATGAGTTCATAACTTTTTGTATATTGATTTATTTTTCACTTTAATATTATTGTAAATAAATAAAAATCTAAAAAACATTTTTTATCATTGATTTTAATATATAATTTAATTTTAAATTAATTGATAAATTATAGGATTAATTTTTTTTTCGTAATAATGTAGGGGACGTTAATCCCACTAATAAATAAATGATTAAAATTTAACATAAAATCTAGGGGACTTTGTGTCCTCCATCTGTCCGGTTTTTTAAAATGGGATCAGCTGGCCACCCTACATTTGTCAGAAATATGATATAACCATTAGCAGTCATTTGTACTTACTTACTTACTTACTTTTCAAACCCGCTTATCCGTTAGGGTCGCGGGGGCAGCAGCCCTATGGAGGATCTCCAGCGATCGCGATCTTCCGCCATCAGGCGCATGTCCTCCCTGGTAATATCCAAGCGACTCGAACCCAGATTCTCCATGTAGTCTAGCCACCTGGTTCTGGGCCAACCCCTTGGTCTCTTACCCACCGGCTTGGAAAATAACAACTGCCTAGGAAGACTAGTTTGCGGCATCCGTATCACGTGGCCATACCAGCGCAACTGAGATCTCTCAATGCGGAGAAGTAGCGGCTCAACACCTAAAGATTCCCTTATTGTGCTGCTGTACACTCT
>JAHWFO010024135.1:343249-365444 GCA_023313115.1 Rhysida immarginata
GAGCAAAGATGTGATCCGTCGTGCTTCGGCCAGGTCGGAAACCACACTGCTCCCCCGACAGTTTGGAGTCGACTATTTCCTGACTTCTCTTCTCCAGACACTTAGCGTACACTTTCCCAGGAATGCTGAGCAAAGAGATGCCTCGATAGTTGTTGCAATCTCTCTGATCTCCCTTTTTGAAGATAGGGATCACAATTCCTGTCTGCCATTGCTTAGGGGCCTGTCCAGATATTGGAGGCAGTCATTTGTTTTTTTATTAAATTTATTTATTAGAAAATGCATTGCATTTATCACTATTTTTCAGAAAGTAGTGCACATTTGTTTTTTTGAAAATAATTTCAAGTATCATCTGTGACAAATATTTACCAATTGTAATTTTTTTCCTGGCCATGCTTTTCAATCGGCAAACATGAGGTTTTCGCAGCTGGTTAATGGTGAAATGCAGTGTTGCCATCACCCGGATAAATGCATGAAGCTATGGATAAAATTGTGGATTTCACCATAATGTTGCGTAATGCTGTCCAAAACACCCCCTCTCGCCTTAAGTGTTATATAATTTATGGACGACCCCTTTGTTATAAAAATAAAACAACAACAATAAAATTAATTTGTGTATTTTATGATTGTCTAAAATTATTATTAACATACGTATTTCAATAAAATTGTGGCATATTGTTTATACATGTAAATCTAAAAGGATTAAGGAAATGAATAAAATAGAAAATTCAATAATTAAAAATATATTATGATTAATATATCCTTGCTGTTGTCTTCGTTTTATAATATTCAAGATTGAAAATATATAAAAATTACTTACCATAATTAGTATTATTATAGTTTATAATTTCAATGATATAATGCAATAGTAATTTAAAACGATTAAATGTTTGTGAAAAATGACTAAATTATTGAGAAAAATGACTAAATGAATGTGAAAAGGCTGTAATTCAAAATTATTGGTTGGTCTCATCTGATCAATTGTTTTTTTTATTTGTCCCCAAATATTCTCAATTGGATTAGGGTCTAGACTGTTTGCTGGCCAAGAGAGAACCTTAATCTCACATCTTTTAAATAATTTTTTTACAATTTAGCTGGTGGGACAGCTGACGTTTTCATGTTGATAATAAAAACTCATCACTATCTTCAGACCATTCCTCAATACTTGGAGTTAAGAATGTATTCAGAATGTCAGTGTAGCATTCAGAGTTCACTGTTGTTGATAGTATACACATTTCTCCTAGTCCTGCAGGATTCATACACCGCCATATCATGAGAGATTCAGAAGATTTTTTTTCGATATTTATACACTTGTCAAATTTTTCTGAAGCTCTTTTAAGATTTCTTCAAAAAGGGAGATTGGAGAGATTGCAACAACTATCAAGGCATCTCTTTGCTCAGCATTCTTGGGAAAGTGTACACTAAGTGTCTGGAGAAGGGAAGTCGAGAAATTGTCGACTCCAAACTGTCGGGGAAGATGTGTGGTTTTCGACCTGGCCGAAGCACAACGGATTACATCTTTGCTCTAAGGCAAATCTTTGAGAAATCCTAGGAATATGCAAAAGATGTCTATGCTTGCTTTGTGAACCTCGAAAAAACATATGACTGATTTCTGCAGGAGAAGCACTAGCGAGTGTTGCAAGAGTATGGAGTGGATGGGCAATGGGCAATTATATGTCTATATGAAAGGTCTGTGATATGCATCCAGATAAATGGTAATAAGTCAAGACCGTTTACCGTGGGTGTTGGAATCCGCCAAGGGTATGTACTGTCGTCACTCTTGTTCATTATCTTTATGGACTAGATAGATAGGGGCAGCCGAGACAATGAATGTGTTTGTGTGGGCGACTGCTTGTTGGAGAGGTTGGTCTTTGCTGACGACCTTTTCCTCCTTCGGTCTTCTCGCAGCCAAGTGTGAAGAGGCTGGGATGAAAATCACTGTGGCTAAGACTGAGGTTCTGGTTCTTTCAAAACAGTTTGCTTAGTGTGCTCTCCATGTTAGGGAAACCCCATTGAGACAGGTGGAGAGGTTCAAGTATCTTGGGACTGTATTCATTAGTGATGGTGGCAGGATAGAAAATTAATTGCTCAGATCAGTGCAGCAAGCTGTGTCAGATGTGATCCATGGCAATGAAACATGTGCTGGGAAACAAAGCCAAGCTATTTGTTTTCAATTCTATCTTTGTCCTCATTCTCACCCATGGTCATGGTAATGACCCAGAGAGTGTGATCACAGATGCAAGCGTCTGAAATGAGATTCCTGAGATGTGTGGCTGGTGTTACCCTATTAGATAGAGTGCGCAGCAGCACTTTAGGTGTTAAGCTGCTACTTCTTCACATTGAGAGATCTCAGCTGATGATATGGATGCCGCAAACTGGTCTTCTAGGCAGTGGCTGTTTTCCAAGCCACTTGGTTAGAGACCAAGGGGTCGGCCTAAAAGCAGGTGGCTAGACTACATGGAAAAATCTGGGTTCGAGTTGCTTGGGTATTTACCATCGAGGACATGCGCCTGATCGCAAGTGCATGAGATCCTCCATAGGGCTGCTTCCCCCGCAACCCTAATGGACAAATGGGTTTGAAAAACAAGGTAGTCATCTCCAGGAAAATTTCCTAGCATCATCTCCTGTTCCAACACAAATATGAGACTCATTACTATATATAACTTTTGTTCCATTTGTGCTGTTTGTACTATTGCATTCATTTTTGTCGTTGCTCCTTGGTCAGGCCTGGTTTGGTCTTGGCTTTGCAAAACGAGAACCTCACTTTATTTAATCTGTTTCTCAGTGCATGATCACAGACATAACTCTTCTCTTCCTCCATTCTGTATTTAGTTGTTTGGATGAGAACCTTCTCATTTGTTTGGCAATTTGTCTTAGTTTTCTGTCATCATTGGATGATGTAAGACAAGGGCAGCCACTTTGGGAGTGATTTTCAACACCATTTGTAGCTTGATACTTTTTCTACAAATTTGAAATTATACTTTGAGCACAATTCATTGTATCAGCAGTCTGTCTCTTGGTGTGACCTTCTTACAACATTTGAACGATTCTTTCATTTGTGCAGGATAGTGTTTACTTGGAGGCGTTTTAGATAGCTTATATTACAAAGTGCATAGCAAATATTTTACTACTTTTCAAATTTTAGCCTCCTGAATGCTTTCTTAGTTTAATTATTAATATGCAAATTGGTCAACGTGCAAACTTTATATACTGATGCTATGATCAGATACTTTTTTCCAGCAAATTGACTAATCGGATATTTTTTCTTCCAAGCACTCATTTTTATTTTTTAATTATTTCTCTGTAGGCAGAAACATTTATTACATTATATTGTAGAGCAAAGTTTGCTCTTTCAAATATGTATTTAAATTTTGTTTCTAATGATTATTATATAAAAGTAGAAGTTGTGATAAAATATATTAATTTAAAATAAATAAAAACCCCATTTAATTAAAAAAATATAAATAAAAATAATAATAAAAACAATGAATAAAAGTCACCCAATGGAGAAATGTAAAGGTTGAAGGACGAAACACAGTTGAAACGAAGGTCTTGTGGAGATTATGTAGATGAAACACAGATGAAAAGAAGGTCTTGTGGAGAAATATGACACGAAACACAGGGAGGCACACAGTTACAGGTGAAGAAGGTCTATGTCTACAGATCATCGAACTTTCATCTTAGACCTACTTCACCTGTAACTGTGTGCCTCCCTGTGTTTTGTGTCATATTTCTCCACAAGACCTTCTTTCGTTTCAATTGTGTTTCGTCCTTCAACCTTTACATTTCTCCATTGGGTGACTTTTATTCATTGTTTTTATTATTAATTTTATTTATATTTTTTTAATTAAATGGAGTTTTTATTTATTTTAAATTAATAAATTTGTTTCTAATGACCATAGTAATAAAAAATTAAAAATTGAGGAAGATACGTTGCAAAAAATGAGCATGTATGGTCAGAAACTTTTTTCCAAGGGTTATATATAAACGAAAGCAGAATGTTGTTGTTTATTGTTAGCTAATTTCTGCCCTTTCTTAATTAATATAAATGTGATACATGATTGGCAGTATCTTATTGATGTATTACAGATTAGCTCATTCCAATTTAGGACAGCATGAAGAAGCAAGAAAATGTTATGAAAGAGCAATGCTACTTGATCCTGAAAATGAGAGCTACTTAAACAGTTTGCGAATTGCTGAAGAAAAATTACGTGAAACGAATTTAGGATCTCAAGTTAGTTTAAACATTATACGTGTAGTGATAATACTGCTACTGCTGCTGCAATTACAAATACTTGAGTCGTTTTGGAAAGGACCAAACTCGAACCAAGTCCAGAAGCCAGTTCCTAGAGTGAGTGCAAATTGGGATCAAATCCAAGAGGTTTGAGTTGAAGGAGGGAGAAAAAGTTATATATCAGTTGAAGTATTAATTTCTGTGTGTCAGAATTTCTTTACTCTATATGTGCTTAAAATTGTAACTTTCTTTAGGGTTTTGTACATGGTGGGTTTATATTCAACATTGTCAAGCTTTTGTGTAGTGAGTAGATAACCCTAATAACAGAAAATGATAGGCACAATATACTCTGTTGGCTTCCCACAGGCATTTTTATTTTTTATGCAACACCTATGTGTATTTATTATCTTCCCCTCCCTTCCACAGGCTTGGTCTATTTTGGGTCTGGTACTGGAACTTGACATTCTATTTGATCCGAGTTTGGTCTTTCTACTTTGAAGTTTGGATGGTTGATTTTACCCTTGATATATTGTAAGCACAGCAGATCAATTAAAGTACTATATTACCACATCGTTAGTTTGTTAACAAAACTTGTTGTTAATAGACCAACTTCTCAAAAACATTGACATTTAGACCAATCAGCATTCAGACCAATCATCTTTGAGCACATTTGAAATGGAACACTAAAATTGTGTACTTCCATGCATTACATAAAATCCACATTTTGAGAGCACTAATACAGTAGAACCTCCGTATAGCGAAACTCAACAGACCGGCTAAGTCATTTCGCTATATAGATATTTCGTTGCATGGAGGTGGTGTTAAAATTTGCATAATTTTGATGTATAAATTGCTGATAATTGCATTTATATATGTATATATTTTAAATTTAGTATTTATATATAAATATTTTGTAATTTGAATGCTTCTTAACATTAAGAACAAAATTTTTTCGATACTTGACATCGCTGCCTATCTAAAGTCATCTAGGCCGCCATTGCTGAAAATTTTGTATGGATCACAATTATTTTTTCCAAAATAATTAAAATTTGAAAGCAGGACGGGTCAAAAATAATGCATATTTTATAGTATACATATTTTGGGATAATATCACCCAGTATTGAATTGGGGCAGCTTCAGCTAACATTTTATAGCACATAGTCAGGCCACTGATGTGTCAGTGAAAGGCTTTTGGATGTCGCTGAGCAGCATGGACAAACTGCGTGTTCAGTTGTTACAACAAACAACTTCCATAATCAGCATGTACATATTAGTGCTCTCAAAATGTGGATTTTATGTAATGCATGGAAGTACACAATTTTAGTGTTCCATTTCAAATGTGCTCAAAGATGATTGTTCTGAATGCTGATTAGTCCAAATTCTGATTGGTCTAAATGTCAATGTTTTTTTATGTTGTATACAGAAGTTTTCAGAGCTTGCTTTGAACAACTATATGCAATCCTTACATGAATATATAAGTTTCAGAAAAAGAACTTCTGTTTATAAGTATTTTTACATTAAAAAAAAGCAAAATAATATTTTTAGGGGCTAAAAAAACTAAGAAATTTGATTTTCTATATTTATATAAAAGATTTCAATATTGGTCTTGTATTACGTTGATATAAATAATAAAAGTAATGTAGTCTCACTAATACGAATTATTGTTGGGGTACATTTTAATGATGGAATTGTTTCTACTGCTGCCATTATCACTCGTAGAACATGATATAAATTAATGAAAGCGAAGCAACCAGCATCGAAATTGAGGTTATATTAGAGAAGTCTTAGGAAATCTAGTGATGGAAACCGACAGGAGGAGAGTGCCATGAAACCTGCATCATGAATAGTTGCTTCCATATAAACTAATCTAGGAAAAAGTAATATTTCTAAGGCAGTTCCTCAAATATAACTATCATAATACTGTTGCCCCTTAATCAGGGGAGGGAGGTTCCCTTTTTAAGGAGTTAGCACCTTGGCCCTTTTAATTCCTAGGATGAACTCTATATGCTAAATTACTTACAAACTTTTTTCCTATGTAATTTCTTAAAAAGTTTTTAAAAATTAAAAGTTTGATTCCTGAGTGTTTGTCAATTTGTTAAAAATCTGAAATCTAGCATTGTCCCAAGATCATATCCTTCCTGTTAACTATGCCAGATACTCTCTTGAAATTTTAGCCCTTTGAGCGTTTCTCTCAATTCCATACCTTATATGGAATATCAAGTTACTTTTTAATGATCTGATTTGGAAATTGTATTTGCTCTTTATCAGGTTAGAAATATGCAGCTTTAAAATTATGAACCAACTGTACAATTTCTTTGTAGTCTTTTTTTGTATATTATTATTTCAGGGCAGGGGCATTAACAAATTCGTTGAAAGGAGGAGATCCTCCCATAAATTTGTTTTCCAATCAGTCTGCTATCACAGACATGTTATTATATCTTCTTCATCTTTTTATACTCTTATATTTAACTTGTCTTTCTGTCTGCATATTTTGTAATCTGTATAGTGGTACTTTGATTAACGATGGTTACCTGTTCCAGAATTACCGTCATTATCCAAGCACGATTTCCCATAAGATATAATTGGAAATCGATTAATTCGTTCAACTCCTCCCCAACAGTCATACTACATATCAAATATACAGATAATTAAAATATCATAAAAATATGGTACATATCATTTATTCATGAAAAGTAAATGCTTAAATACTCATTTTCATCATAAACTGCATTTATAACCACATAAATTAAAGCACAGTACACTACAAGGAAAGTTAAAATAATCGAAAAACGTAAATAGCTGGTTTTAATAATAGCCACGAGCTTCACTGCTATGCCTCATGGCTGTTCTCTATTCAACATTGGTCTCCAGCATTTGACTAACAAGGGAACCCCACATAGCCGAACCGCTTTAACAATGGAGTCTTTGTATGGCTATGTATGCTGAAATTTTTTCGTTTTCGCGGTTTATTTTGAAAGAAACATAATTTCGCACTCTCTTATTTTGCAAGCATCTATAGTAGCTTCAGATGAGCAACATATTTCAATTTGGTGTAAATCTGTGACATACATGTTCGAGGGATTCCCTTGTAAGTGCAAGATCGGATAGAGTTTTTCCCTCATGAAGGATAAAAAAATATATTCATGTCAAGTGATGGACAAGTGATGGACAAGTGATTAACCAAATTAAGGCCTGGATTTGCAAAAGCTTCGTTAGCAACATCGTTATGTTGATTCCTATTCACAAAACGTGCCTTAATTTGTGTCATCAGCTAACAACGCCTCACAGCTGTCATTACAAACTGTTTAAAATGGCGGAAAGTTACCGTAAATCCTATGTAATGGGGGAAATGTCCCAGAAACAAATTGAATTTTGGTGAATTTAAACTTTATATAACTTTGAACAAACAGAGAAAGTTCAGTTTCATGCATTTTTATATTTCTACATTTGAACTGACTATGTTTAAGCCAATAATACCAGGGCCTGCAATAACCATAACAAAGAAACCAAACAAAGAAACTATTTGAAAATAATCACTGTTTTATAATATTTTGAAAATATAAACTGTTTTGTTTATCATGATTTAGTATAGATAATAACAAAGGTAAATGTGGATAATTGTAATGCAAAACTTAAAACTAAAAAAAACTCTTTCACCACAATGGTAATAAATTGAAAATATACAACCTGCTTCTGGAAGTACTTTTCGGGAGCAATTGCTTCCATCATTCAGCAGCCCAGGTACACCTCAAGGAAACTGAGAGAACTGCCTGTGTCTAGAAACAACTGAGTATACATAAGGAATAACAACCAATAAAGGAAAACCTGAAAAATCAGTTTTGGTGATTGGTTACTTGGGTCAACCATTGAATTAGAGGGGGGGTCACTAATTGGACCCATATCTAAATTAAGTATTGATTTTTTATCTGATTGTTGGATAACAATGCTTTCAAAAGCATCCAGCAGGTGTTTTTTATTTATTTTATCAGATGTACATTGTTGATTGGAAAATTGTAGCCTGTGTCGATTGAATGTTTTGCTACGGAGGACAGAATGTTTTGAAAACATTTGATATTGTACATTTTCTTCAATTGACTAAGTGGGTTACACCTATCCTCATTTATCATGGGGGTTTGGTTCCAAAAAAAATCTGTGATAAGCAAAATCATAATAAATGAATAATAAATCCTATAGGATAAATAGTGCTTTGTCCAAAGACTCCAAGCTGCCTTCCAACTTACCCCAATATTACCACTAAAATAATTTTTATACACATAATGATATATGATTTTAATATATAATATAGTACGAACCGGGTCGGACGCAGTCGTCGGGAACCACGATTTTGCGACCGCGTTAGATCGAGCAGCGTTCGAGGCCCCCCTTCACCTCGCCAATCGAAATTTTCGTGTCCCATGATTAAGATCTGCTATGAAGGCTGATTTCCATTTAGCGTCGGTTCAGCGTCGGCGTCCTTTTTTGCAATCGTCCCTGATTAGCACGCGAGCGCGGTCGTTTTCCATTTAGCGACTTTCAACAGTTATCCTGCATCTGGTCTGATCTGATTGCTCAAGTCGCTGCAAACAATTGTCGCTCTCTCAAGGTGATGGAAAAAGAAGATATCAACCACTCCGGTCAAGTTCACGCTTTGAATTTATTACTATATCATTTTTACTTAATAAATAAATGATTCACGAAATTTTTATAACCTGTTTATTAATAAATTCACGAAGGAAAAGTCGCGAGAACCCGTGTCGGCGAACAGCAGCTACGGCAGCCATGATTCTCTATCTGAATCGGCGAAGACAACTACCCAGAATCCATAGCGAAGTAGATCGCACCTGATTGGCTAGATCAAAACGACACCTGAAAAAGACGCCTAAAAATCTAACCATGCCAGATCTTGAAACGACGCGTGACCGGCGCCGAACCGACGCAGACGCTTAACAGACGCTAATTGGAAAATGAATGCGTTTTTCAAAAATTCCAAAAAAAGACGCAGATGCCTAACCTACGCCGAACCGAGCTAAATGGAAACCGGCCTTAAAACTGGTTCCTACTGATTTTTATAATTTCATTTGACATTATGTGTATAAAATGTAGCGTATTTGCATGTACTTCTGAATAAAATGAAAAAGAAATCCAGTTTCAGTATATCGTTTTGTCTGGTTGCATTTTGTCCTATACCCTCTACTTTAACTACTGTACCTTCAATTGGCATTTTTATTAAACTAAAATAACATATGTTAGTTTAAGAAACTGTACACATGCTACTTTAAGAAACTGTACACATGTAGACGAAATCTAATATGTATTTTTATTCATTTCATATTCAGTTTAAAAGAGATAAATCGGCTGGAATCGGTTCGAACGCGGATGACAAGAGCCGTGATTTCATATGCACATGTACAGTTTCCTTTTCGTTTGTGTTTACTTAATAAAAAGTCAGTTGAAGATCCAATATTGAATGTAGAAGCTATTCAGTCTAAAAGAGATAAATCAACTGAAATCAATTGAATCGAACGTGGTTGACAAGAGCCGCGATTTCATCTGTCCAGAATAGCATTTCTTGGCTGACATCGATCAGCACCGCCGAGTGATGACATCTCAAATAAAATAGACATGGGAAGAATGGACAACATATGCAGAATAAACAAACTCAATTCTGAACTATAATTGCACGAATTATTTGCTTTTCATTACAAATGAGGGGGGGGGGGGGGGCCACCGGGAGCCAAGCCAAAACCACGTTGGAACCGATTTCGCGCTCTAGCAGATCGTGTTCGACTGGGTCCGTACTGTACGTCTAATACAGGGTGTCCATAAAAGGTCAGACAGATTTTATCTGTGTATTACCAAAAAAACTAATAAAGATAAACAGAAATGGTTCAATATATGAAACTGTAACTGAAAAATTTTTATTAAACCAAGTTAGTAGACTTCAGTGTGTGCTCCTTGGGTCACTTGGAGGATATCCAGCCGATTATCAGTTTCTTGCCATGTTCTTTTGAGCATATCGACATCCACCTTGTTAATAGCAACCGTGATTTGGCGTTTCAAATCCGTAATGTCCTTAAGTTTTGTCTGAAACACCTAGTCCTTCGCGAACCCCACAAGAAAAAGTCTAGCAGCCAAGAGATAGGTCCATCTCTTCCTATACAATGACATGGAAATTTTTTGTCTGAAGCTGCACGAACGATTGTCCCTCACTGTGCTGGTGCTCCATCCTGTTGGAAGAGAATATCGGGCTGTAGTTCATATAATTGCGGGAATACAAAATTCTGCAACTTGTCCTGATACGTGATGGAAGTAACTTTTGGTTCCGCAAAGAAGAAGGGTCCTAGTACGCGATCATGGATAAGTCCACACAGACATTAACTTTTCGGCTGTCTCTTTCCATTTCACGGACACATAGTGGGTTTTGAGATGCCCAAGTGTGAACATTGTGGCGGGTAACATGTCCGGAAACGTGGAATGTCGCCTCGTAGGAAAACACAACACGCTGAAGAAAATCTCCATCTTCAATCCTGTTTAACATGTATGCATGATTGTTATACATGATTTTCTATTAATAACCCAGATGTACAGTTCCCCCACTCTCGCAGCGAAATTGTGAAACACAATAAAACTTTTTAGTTACAGTTTCATATATTGAAATCAGTTTCTGTTTATCTTTATTAGTTTTTTGGTAATACACAGATAAAATGTGTCAGACCTTTTATGGACACCCTGTATATTTAATATTTATTTATTATTAGTTTATTTATTTGTACAAAAGCATTCCCTTGAAATAAAAGGCTAAACAGAATTTAGTCGACTCAACGCAAGTCCTAAATTCTAAGCTTAATACATAATACAGTATAATCCACTTAATACGAAATCCACGGAGACTGTTAAGGATTTTATGTATTTTTTTCTTATTTTCAGTTTTTGTCACTGTGTGGCGCTACTTGTTTTCCTTCTTGTTATGGTTGCTCCTTGAATAAAACGTCGTAAATTTTGCTCTCGTACAATTCGTGTGAAATGCCGTCGTTCTTTTCGTCACATACAACTCTATAGACTCATAATCGCAGGTATACATCTCCCTTTAAGTGTGTCATTCATAATTAACATAAACATTTTGGTCCTTCGAGCCGGATGATATTTGCAACT
This sequence comes from Rhysida immarginata, assembly GCA_023313115.1. NCBI lineage: Eukaryota > Metazoa > Arthropoda > Chilopoda > Scolopendromorpha > Scolopendridae > Rhysida > Rhysida immarginata. Next base: position 354,633 of record JAHWFO010024135.1, read on the forward strand.
GTCGAAGTTATTTCTCTCGAGTGCTCTTTGTTCTCATGAGCTCAGTTGATGATTGCTCCTGGTCTTTTGAACTGTTGAATGTACTTGATTGCTCTTTGTGTTTGTGACTGATTCTCGCCGCTCCATGCTGTCGTTTGCTCATCACTGAATTCGTCTTCCTGCCATTCTGACATCTTGTCTCTACGCATCTCCTCACTCCTCTTGCTTCAATTTGCTGACTTCATCAAATACAATGGATCCTAAAAGAACGAATCCATTGTTAGCAAGCAATTTCAATCAAAGCTAAGCTAACTCGTTTCGAATCCTATGTTCGAGAACTTTCATTTGCAAATCCTTCTGCGCCATTGAATGACTTTGATACTGTTCAGTTACATGAACGGCTGCTCAACATAGAACCATTACTCGCTTCGTTTGATTTGATTCAACTGGAGATCACCGCAGATGAAACAAACGATATTGACTCTGAATCCGCAGAATTTGAAGATAAGTATTTTAACTTAATTACTAATGCTAAGCGTTTGTTAGATAGAAGTATGTCTTGCCCAACCTCCCCCTCCAGTTCTGCAAATTCGCATAGCAGTTCACGCCATTCTCATTCATCATCTAATTTAATTAAGTTGCCTATCGTTAAACTACCGGAATTTAGTGGAAAGTTTGAAGACTGGCTGAACTTTAAAGATTTATTTGCGAGTCTCATTCATGAACATGGCGAACTCGGCAATATACAAAAATTTCATTATCTGCACGCCTTCTTGTCTGGAAAGGCGGCAGAAGTTGTTAAGAATCTCACTTTCACTGGTGACAACTACATTATTGCTTGGGACAGTCTTCATGATCACTATGACAATCGAAAAATACTAAAGCTGGTTTTCACTAGCACGCTTTATTAGCAGGAAAGGCTACCCGAGCTGCGCTCGCTTTGCTAGAGCCTCCTTTAGCCACCTAACTGTTTACGTTAAAAAGCATCTTTCCCGAGAAAGTTTACCAAGTAAATGAAGAAGGCAGATTTATTTTGATCGTCATTTCCTGTTCCATTGTAACAAAGGGGAAGCCAACATGTCTGTAGCAATAACATAAACTCAAAAAATGATTTTCACCTTTCTTCTTTTCACATACTTCATTGCTTCGTTGCCCGGCTTACTTTCCACCACTTTTTCTTATGTTTCAATCATATCAACGAAGATGAGCCTCATTTTCCTGCGCAGCCTCATTTTCGCGAAGCGAGCCGCACCACTCGGAAAAGTTAGCGCACTCATCTAACACACATACACACAGCCTCATTTGTGAATAGTGTAAACAATTTTCGCGGGTAGAGCTCGCTACTTTCCCAGGAAAGATTGCTAGTGTAAAACCAGCTTAATTCATAACCTCATGAAGGCCATCTTCGATCTAGAGCCCATTCCCAAGGAATCCTCTGCTAGACTACGCACCTTGATTGACTCTGCCAAGAAAAATCTTGGATCTCTGGATTCTTTGATCAATAAAGAGTATCAGAGGGATGCATTACTTGTCCATCTTATCAACTCCAAATTAGATTCCTCCACTATAAAAGAATTTGAGAACAAGACTGCTACTTCTGATCCAACTTCTTTCGATGATCTCATTAAATTTCAAGAAAACAAGGCCTCTTTATTGGAAACTCTGGAACAAAGATATGCTAAACTCACAAAACATCTGCCACGTCAAGAAGTCTCGTTTTGACGTCGTCCTCTTGTCCGATCTGCAATAAAGATCATAACTTGTACTCTTATTCCATTTTCAAATCTATGCCAGTCAAGGAACGTTTTGCTAAAGTAAAGAATTTAAGATGCTGCATAAATTGCCTTTCTAAAGGTCACTTCTCTATGAACTGTAGCTCTAAAAACAGTTGCAATAAGTGCAAAGCTCAACATCATACTCTTTTACACCTTGATCCCATAACCACCCCCCGAGAAGTCAGTTGTCGAAAATGATACAGTCACCCTTTCAGCATTATCCTCTTCCGAACAATGTGCTATTCTCTCCACTGCTGTTGTGAATGTTAATGATAATCAAGGTCAAATTCATCAAGCAAGAGTCCTACTTGATTGTGGTAGCACTTTGTCGTTTGTAACTTCTTCTCTATTTAGGAAGCTCAAGCTGCCTCAAACTGCGGTCAACATCCAAGTCCAGGCCATCACCAATTCTATTACCAGTGTCCATTGTTGTTGTGAAATCCTTTTGCATTCTCGAGTCTCCAATTATTGCTTGATATCTCAATGTTTGTGTGTTCCTCAGATAACTGGCCATTTGCCCAATACACCAATTGATCTTGCCAGCATATTCATTCCTCACTTCAATGTCCTGGAGAAATAGACATCCTCCTTGGAGTAAATTCATTCTGGCAAATTGTTCTCACTCGGCGCATTCCACTTGGACCCAGAATGCCTATTTTGCAAGCTTCTTGTTTTGTATGGATTGTGGCTGGCTCGTTTCCTTGCACTACTCCTCAAGACATCCGTCGTAACTTTAGTTGCAGCTCTATCGGATGCCTTAATGGAAGCATGAATACATGAAGCTGTATACTTTTTGCAGATGATATATTGCCTTCTTCGCCGATATAGAAAAGATGTATCACCAAGTTTTGATTGATGAGTCTCAAAGACCCTTGCAGCACATCTTATGGAGACCTGATCAACATGATGTCATCAAAGCCTATAATCTGAACACTGTTACTTATCGTACTGCTTCTGCTAGCTTCTTAGCAATTCGATGTTTGTTTGAACTGGGCATTGAATGCTTATAATCCCTTCCTGAGGTCTCTCGAATCATAAAGGAAGACTTCTACGTTGACGATTTGTTGAGTAGAGTGAACGTCATCTCCACAGCAAAGGTACTGTGCAAAAACTTATCTGCTACTTTGCAAATTGGTTGCTTCAACTTACGAAAATGGATCTCGAACGAGCCTTTAATTCTCTCAGACTTCATGGAGTCCGATATTCACTCTATCCTAGTTGATATTGGCTCATATGATAGCACAAAGACACTTGGACTACATTGGTCGCCACTTGATGATAAGTTGACATTCTCTATTTCTCTTACCTCTGCAAAATAGATAACGAAGCGTGCTATCCTGTCCGACATCCCTCAAATTTTCGACCCTCTTGGTTTGCTAAGCCCTTGCACTATTATGGCCAAGATGATGTTGCAAGTGCTTTTGTTAGAGAAGCTTTCATGGGACGATAATATTCCTTGCTCCTTGTCCACTCAATGGTTGAACCTGAAAAAGATTTTCCTGCCCTAAATGAAGTTGCCTTTTCCGGACGTATCATCTGCAATGAGCCAAAAAGTATACAGCTTCATGCCTTATCTGACGCATCCATCAAGGCCTATGGCGCCTGCATCTATGTGCGCTCTGTTAATCAAAACGGTTCTATTTTCTCAAATTTATTGTCTTCGAAAGCCAAGGTGGTTCTTCTCAAGTCTATATCCATTTCCAAACTAGAACTTTGTAGTGCTCTCACTCTTGCCCGCTTAGCCCAGGAGGTTACTTCTGCACTTCAAATTACGTTTGATCAGTGCTTCTTCTGGACTGACTCCACTATTGTATTTGGTTGGTTAAAAATGCATCTAAATCGTTTACACATGTTTGTCGCCAATCGTACAGGGTGATTCAGTCAATTTCTAACCATTTCAGTACTAAGATTTATTGAGCCATTAATGTTTACAAACTTAGCATTTCAGTATGATATTTTAGGCAGTTCGGAGTTTTTATTCCCGTGGAAAAGTCTTGATGATATGCTCAATGTGGCCACTACGAACGTTTTGAACTGCTCGCAACCGAATGGTGAAATTGTTCATAACTCTATCCAGGATTTCTGCATCCACAAGGGTGCAGCAGTCAACGATGCTTTGTCGCAGCTGGTCTAGGGTTCTTGGTGCTGTAGTGAACACGCTGTCTTTAAGGAACCCCCAGAGATAAATATCACATGGGTTTAGGTCAGGACTCGTAGGGGGCCAAAGAAAGCCACCCCCGAATCGATCTGGAAACCTGTTTGAAATGACACGATTTCTGAATTTCTGATTGAAAAAGTCTAGCACTTCATTAGTGGTGTGAGGCCTAGCCCCATCCTGTTGAAACCATTGATGTCGAAGCGGTATACGCCTCCTTTGCAGCTTGGGGATGAAGAAGGTTTCCAACATGTTAAGGTAAGCCTGTGACGTTACGGTGCCCTCAAAAAAGAACGGACCAATGATGCCTCTTTTGGAAACGTGCACCAAGCCATAACCTTTCGTGGATGAAGAGGTGACTTATGGATCTCATGAGGGTGCTGGGAACCCCAAAAACGAACATTGTTTATTTATGTCACCTGACAGATGGAAGAAGGCCTCATCTGACACCCACAGGTTGTCCACAATGTCCTGATTGGCTTCCATTTCTGCTCCAAACTCCATCGCAAATTGTTGTCACTTCTGTCTTCCAGTGTCTGTTAACTCCTGATAGACATGGATCTTATACGGGAACAGGTGTAAATCCTTTCTCAAAATTCGCCACATCGTGGTATACGACAGCCCTTTTTCAATGGATAGGCGGCAAACAGATTTTTTTGGTAGGGGATTCGGCCAACCTTGTGCGAACATTTTCGACAACTTCGGCCGTTCGAACACGAGCTTCGCTCCCACCTTTTTTCATGCCTTTAACACATCCAGTGGCACGAAATTGCTTGACAAAATCAATGATTGCTTGCCTGACTGGTGCGTCTCGACACTTATATTCCTTCCGCAACTTTTTTTACACGGTTACAGGTGATTTTGTCTCGAAATACCATTCGACAACCTTGCATTTCTGCTCTGTTGATAAAGTGGGCAACATTTTTCAACAATACGATTTTCATGCAGCGCCGTTGCAACAATACAAACTCCAACTATTTAGAAATTCGATATGGTGCTCATATTCTTTCACTTGTTTATCCCTAATGCACGTCATTCGAGTGAAATGGTCAGAAATTGACTGAATCACCCTGTATATCTGAGATCCAGACACTGTCCAAGAATTCTGTGTGGAATCATGTTTCCAGTGGAAACAATCCTGCCGACATCCTCTCAAGTGGGGTCTCTCCTACTGTGCTGAAGGATTCAGCCTTGTGGTTTCATGGTCCACCATGACTATCTCTAGAAGAATCTTCATGGCCACCTCTGCAAGCGCCTTCCATACCACTTGATTTTCCGAAGTAAAAAGGTTAGATGTAATATCTGCCACTGCTTCATGTTCTTCATTTCCATTTTCAAGATTCTCAGAGTTTGATCATCTAAATCGCATCGTTGCCTTTATATTGCACTTCAAGATCAACTGTCTATGTCCTAAAGATGCCCGAATGTATGATCCTCTTACACCCTCTGAAGTTGAGCATGCCTTTCTGACTCAAAACCACTCCTTCCTGCTGAGATAAAAATTTGTCAATCCCGTGATCCTTGATCACGTTCGAAGCTACCCTCCTTGTCCTTGTTTTTAGATTCTGATGGCCTGCTGTGGGTTGGAGGTAGATTACTTAACTCTGATTATTCGTTTTATAAGAAATTTCCCCTCCTCGTCTACGGGAAATATCTGCTGGCTAGACTGTTAGTCACTTCAGAACACCTTCGACTTCTGCATGCTGATCCTCAACTACTTCTTTCATCACTGAGAGAAAGTGAAATGACATGCAATTCCAACTTGAAACTAGACTCCCTTGTGCTCATCAAGAATGATCTCCAACCACCTATCCATTGGAAGCTCGGCCGTATCACCAAACTTCATCCTGGCAGAGATGGCATCCCTCGTGTGCCATCATCCACACCTCTGCCGGACTTTTGAAAAGATCGTTCTTCAAGAATTTTCCCCTGCCCAACGATTGTTAACGTTCTCCACTTATTTATTTTATTGCATTTTTGCCACGTTTTGAAAGTCAAGCCTTTCAAGGCGGGGGCTATTATGTTAAGGATTTTATGTATTTTTGCTTATTTTCAGTTTTTATCACTGTGTTGCGCTACTCGTTTTCCTTCTTGCTATGGTTGCTCCTTGAATAAAACATCGTAAATTTTGCTCTCGTACAATTCGTGTGAAATGCCGTCATTCCTTTGGTCACATACAATCTATAGACTCATAATCACAAGTATACACTTCTTTTTAAGTTTGTTATTCATAATTAACATAAACAGGGACGAAGATTTTATTTCATAATATCTGAAAAGTTTTATACTGCAATGAGGAGGTTGGGGCAGGAAATAATTTGTATTAAGCAGATTATACAGTACATACGGAATGTCCCAAATTGATGTATACACTCTTTGAAACATTATAACTCAGCAACGAAATGAGATAGAAATATAAGGTTTGTTGTATTTTATTCCTTAAACTTCCTTAAGTCTGTACATGTTTAAAATGTCCACCTTCTGCCACAGTACAGTCTTAACACTTTCGAATTTTGTCAAGGTTTTTAATAAGAAGGTTCACAACACGTATTATGAATTGCATTTATAACAAATCATAACTGCTAAATTTACCAATGCCATTACTGACATTGTTGTAAATTCGGGCCTAAGCACATAACTCATGTGTTGTTAACTAAAGCTGTGTCATTACCCAAGGCATTTTTCTCTCATAGTCATTTGTCGTTAACCAAATACTTCATTACCTAAGGCCATCATTAACCAAGGTACCACTATATTTCATTTACTTCCTGTTGTTCAAAGACACAAAATTTAGCACACTTGTTCATTTTTAGTGACAATTTAATCCATTATTAATAAGTTTTCATATAAAAAATTAAAATTCGAACTCTAAAAAGGGCTAAAACTTACTTTTCATTTAATATACATCCTAGGCAGGGGATAGGGCCACTTCTTCAGGGCTTTGTTTTTAATCCTAAATGTTTGGGTGTTCTTTTTTTTTTCTAAAATTATATACATGGGCACTATCGAATACCTCAACAAATACCCATCTGATCAAGAAATAAAAAAAAATGTGTCTAATACACTGAGAAGTAATTAAATTAGAGATACCTGTCTAGTATCGTGTAGCACCACCTTTCGTTCTGATTACAGCGGCGATTCGTCTTGACATGGACTCAACCTGAAGCCATATGAACCAACAACCACTGAACAGACTCCCACAGTTCACAAAGATTTGATGCAGGGAATCTAAGGGCTGGACATCTGTCAATGGCATCCCAGATGTGCTTGATAGGATTGAGATGAGGTAACCTAGCTGGCCAGGGAAGCGAGGTCACATCTGTGGAGTGTTCATCCAACTATCTGAATACAATTCTGGAGCAGTCTCTATCAGCTTGTTGAAGATGTGCAAACGAGAGAACATGATTGATTGTCTAGGATATCCCAGTAACGTTCACTTGTAAAGGACAATGTCACACGTACAAAGGATCCCATTTCAGTCCACATAAACAGTCCCCAGACAAGAATGCCACCTCCACCAGCTTCATGTGGTTTTTCACCGTGCTTGTACCCTACCATTGGCATGTACCAGCATGAATCTCAAATCATCAATCCATGTACCTTTTTCCACATGTCTGGGTTCCAGTGGCGATGTTCCTGTGCCCATGCTACTTGTTGCACCCTGTGATGTGCAATCAGCAGAGGTACCCAAATATGACAATGGCTTCTGTACTCCATAGTGAGGTGATCATCCTGGATGATGTGGCTGCTTACACATTTCTGTGCATCAAAAAAGATGGGAAAAAAGATAGAAAACATCTACTGCTGAAATTGAGGAAAAAAAAATTATGAAAATATCTAATGCTGAAAAAACTGGTTGGAAAAAATTTATTTGGAAGTGAATAAAGGTGTGAAAAAGTTCATCAGTCTCTCTTTTCTATTTCTCATTTTACCTTGTGGTGTTGAGGATGTTAATATTCTTTGGATCTATTTGACAGATGTGAGGAGAGAAAGACAAGACACAAGAATCCTGGAATGCAATAAGTAATGAAAATTTAATAAAAAAAAATAAAATAAAATGACTAAATCAAAAATAAAAAGCAAGGAGGATAATTCTCTAAAGCAAAGAATATTAGAGTTTTCCTGAAGTGATCAGGATTGGATCTATTTGATAATTCACCCTAGCAGGGGATCAGCCTAGAGGCCTAGTCTCCAAGCTGTTAGTAAAGTGACAAACACAACACTGTGGGATTCGAACCCATGACTTGAAATCTCGAGAGCGAGGAGATCTGTGCCTTAGCGCTTTTGATCACTGAGCCATCTATCAGCCACAAGTTTGCCAATTTGTATATGTTGACTGAGCTTCTCGGCCAGTTGAAAAATCACATCCATAGAAAATCTACAATATTGATTGCAGATATATTATCACTGCTGAGTTACGAGAATTTGAATACCAACTAAGACATACGAATTCAAAGGTGAAAAATGTCTTTTCTTACATTAAAAAGTTGAGTTTTGCATATAACTAAATATTAAATTCTGATGAACTTCATTATAATGCAAGTCAAGTGTATCACCACAGTTGATCGTGACAAATATATAGAGATCTTTTCAGTAATAAGCAGTTGGGAAATTACTGGTTGAAAATGGATACCTTAAAATACAGGGTGTTTCAAAATAAATATCGAGGTTTTGAGGCTTCGTAGTCTTCATTATATTTAACTTACAGTTGTAAATAATGCATCAAATGAAAAAGCAACTCTGTTTTGTTGGTAAACCTGTGCGCATGCTCATACACTGTTTCTTCTGTCTTCCGTTAGAAAGCAACTGTAACTGCTGTTTCTTAACTAGAACTATTGCTCTTTCCTCAATTGGAAGAAGCTGAACCAGAGAACTTTATTTGGCAGCAAGATGGTGCACTGGCATAACTCGGTACACGATTGGTTAAACGTCATTGTACCCAAGCGCTGGATTGGCCACAAGGGGCCGAATGACAGAGCTTGTTTCGCATGGCTTTCACGATCACCCAATCCGATGCTGTGCGATTTTGGCCTTTGGGGATTCATAAAGGATAATATGTAAGTGCCTCTGTGACCAGCTGACCTATCCGAGTTAAGAAACAGGATTGAAGCAGTTGTTGCAACAATTACTCCAGTCATACTGATCAATGTTTGGGGGGAACTCTCCTATCGATTCGATATATGCCATGTGACGAATGGTGTTCACATTGAACATTTGTAGGAAAAACTGTTTGAATTGCTCTTTCATTTGATGTATTATTTATAAATGTAAGTTAAATGTAATTAATACTAGGAAGCCTCAAAACCTCGATATTCATTTTAAAACACCTTGTACTTATTAGGGCCAGAAGGATAAAAAAGCGCTAATTCTAATAGGTCATTATCATACCATGAAATAAGCCCAAAATAAGTTACTCCTTTATACGAGGACGTTTTGAATAGTTTTTGTCTCCTAGGCAATAGCTTCAGCAATTTGTGACATACTGACCTGAACTATATGCATTTGATAAAAGCTTGGAATGTCCTTTACCAGACAGTGTCTTGTTTTACAACATATTCACTATTCCTGACCTCACATTTGCAACAAAATTGGACAAGTTATTTCATCAGGCGTCTGTTGCTGGCTTTAGTGATGAACTGCTGCTTTTATCTCATCACTAGTCTGACGGTGACCTTTCGAATGTTCATTCAAATGTTACGGGTTGTCCACTGCAGAGCTGGTTATGCAGACTTGTTGTGTTTAGATTGCTGTTTTTCTTATCCCTTGCCCACATTCTGACAGTACTTGCCATAGACAACACTCATCCTTCCATGGATGCCTATGGGTCCAACCCTCCATGCTGAGGAGTTTAATCATAGCACATTATTTCAACTGAACGTCCATGTAGGTCGTCATTTTCTCAAATAATCTGCGCACGCATGACGTTGTAAATGAGTGTCACTAGGTGTCATAATACAAATAAATCAGACTTTCCTTTCATACCAGTTTCAAATTTGTATCTCATAAATTGCTGAAGCTATCACGTAGAAGGCAGCACTTTTCAAAATGCCCTCGTATATCCTGGGTCAGTAGGGCATTCAGTAAATTCATTTGGAATCTTTTCAGTAATTGCTTATTATTTGTGTTTGTGCAGTTATTAAAATTATTTTTATTCACTTATCAAATAGCTTCACAGATATTTTATTTTCCCCAAGCAGGGTGCAAGTGCCCAGTCTAGTTCTGGAATGTTTGGACTTGATTCAGGTGCACTTAATTTCTCTCTTTTTAACAACCCAACATTGATGAACATGGTAAGGCATTTTAACTTTATTTTGATCTTTTAAATAAAAACTAATAATTAAAATAGTTGTATTTCCTTTATTTGTCTGTACATTATTTAGGCTACACAAATGATGTCTGATCCTAATATGCAGCAGTTGTGAGTAAATTTTTTTATATGATCAATTTGTATTGGAACAATTGCCATAAGGGACTTTTTTTCGTTAATTTATGGGCGCAATTCTTATTGCTTGCTTTATTTTTTAAAGGATAACTCTACGCAAAAAATCGATTATAATTATTTTACAGAATATCATTTTTTGATATAAATATAACACGATTCTGTTGAAAATTTTAATTTTGGTCCATAATTTCTATATAAAAAAATTCTTTGAAAAGCGAAAAATAGCGCTTTTGCACTCTCCTCGCTCCGACCATTGTTTTTCCAGAAGTGACATAGACCGAGGTAAGCCGCTGGGGTCGATTTAATGTTTTAATGCTGATCCCAATTGTTTGCAAGCTTCCACAGCATGATTTTTTTAAGTAAACAAACTAGAAAGAACTAAATTGTCTAGAAATCTTATGTGGATAATGCAGATGATAAACTTGAGAATAAAATGAAACTCTTTTTCCACAACGAAACAG
>JAHWFO010024135.1:375444-449969 GCA_023313115.1 Rhysida immarginata
AAAAAACATCGGTTATTTAGTCGAATTTTTCAAACTAACGGGAAATCTGATTCGCTAAATCTTAATCACGTGCTTTGAAGCTAACGGGAAATCTGATTCGCGAAATCTGATTGGTTCAGCTATTCAGATCTGAAATCCTGTCACATGGCGCTCAAATCTTTATTTAAACAAGTGCAATATCGGTATTGTTTCAAAATCAATTTTCTCATCGCTACAACGCAGTTATCTACAGTCAGGAATTTTATTCGATGTCAGCTTCAAGCAAAAGGAAACGAAAGGAACTTTCATTAGATCTGAAGTTACAACGCTGACGAAACCGCCCTATTTTATAATCTTCTGCCCGAGAAATCTTATTTAAAAGGTGAAAAGTGTCATGGAGGTATGCATGCGTCATTTAAACTTTATTGTATTTTTTACCGATAATTTTGTACATGTATCTAATGTTTTTTTACGGTATCTTTCATAGGGAAAAGTAGCAAAGAACGGTTGTCAGTATTATTATGTACAAATATGGATGGCACTGACAAGAAAAAGCCGATAGTTATTGGCAAATTCGCCAGGCCACGCTGTTTTAAAAACGTAAAAAATTTGCCCGTTATTTATTTCAACAATAAAAAAAATCGTTTTAGCGCGAAAACAAACTGCTATTACAGATTTTTTTAGGAGAGATGAATAAAAATTATTTCTAACTTAAAGTATTCTATTTCTGTGCTTATTTCATAACACTTTTAGTATTGTTGGTTTATACGAAATACGAATAATACGAAAAAATTTCTTGGTCCCCACGATTTCGTATTAACGAGAATTGACTGTATTAATGTAGGGTAAGAATTCCTAAAGTGGGCCCCTCAAAAATAACCATGTGAAATTAAAAACTTTTATTATAAATTGGTAGCACTTGATGGAGTATTAAAATTCCCAAAATATTTTTTAAAAATTTCAGTTTGTTAAAAAGTTATAAACAATACATTTTGTTTAAAAGTCATATCTCAAGGTAATTTTTTCAAATCTCTTTGAAATTTTAAAGATAAGTAAAAAGTATGTATATATTTCATAATAAAATACAAAAAAATGAGAGAAAAAAATTTTTGTGCAAAAACAATAAATTTTTAATAAAAAAATGAATATTTTTTAATGTTCTCAATCGATTTCAACAATTTTGAAAAAAAAACAAAAAAACATTGAATCTGTGTTTCTTCTTCTTCTATGACAGCCCCACAGATTAGTCCAGGATCCTTGGCTGTATTAACCTAGAATCAAGGAATAGGACATAAGATACGATAGATTCAATTTTATTTATTTTTTCGAGATGTTTTGTGGAGTTATATGTCTGGCATTGGTTTCTGTGTATGGCAATGAACTAAAAAATTGAGTGCGGAGAAAGAGCAAAAAGCGATCCGATAATTTCCCCAATAATTAGGGTTGAGGAGGGGGGGTGCTCAAACTAAGAAGTCTAAGAAGGAGTCAAACATTCAAACGGGCCAGCTTCGCCGTACTACTGGATACATAGACGACTAAAGATCCGGGTATGGTTTGGATTCTAAATTTGGGTTTGAGTATGGGCTTGCTTGTATTTGACACAGTGATTGAGTTGAGTTTAGATTTTAGAAATGTTATAGTTGTTGTTGATCGTTTTTACTTTGTAAGGATTGATCTAGGGTGGGAAAGGTTTAATTTAAAATCACATACTGGAAAGAGTGGAGGAAATTGGAAATTGGGGAGATATGAGAGATTAGAGACAAGTAGACTCTGGTCTTTACATTTACTCGTAAAAGGCCTTAATATAATTAGATTGTCAGATAATTGTTATTTTTTAACTGTTTCTGTTGTAACTGCAACTGTTGTGAGCCTATTTGTTGCTGTGTATGTATCTGTTGTACCAGTAGTTTAATGGGAGAAGAAAACTGGCAGAATAAACCCGATATGATTAGGAAAGATTTCAGCTCTAGGAAGATTACACGTTGGAGGTTGGCTTTCTCCACTGGGAATAGCAGTAATTTATCTATAAAAAACTCTATTTTCAAAGAGAGGAATGTTGTCTTTAAGCGTGTTCGGAACTGTTCTGTTTGTCTACATTCCATCAGGATGTGCGGTAGTGATCCCACTTCTCCACGGCTACATGCGTCAGAGGGAATGAGGTGCAATTTAAGAAGGTATGTCGAGATTGGGACATGGCCTGTTCTCAGGCGAAAGAGCAAGATTACATCAGATCGGGATAAATTGAGCCGCAGAGAGGGAGGGATGCCATCACAGTGTGACCTATAAAAGGTCTGAATAGATGAATGCCAAGTTTCTGCCCATAATTGTTTTTTTTTGTAACAAATTAGATTGGATATGTCTGGTGGTCCGATGGCGAAAGGTATGGAAGGGCTCTCCATACCCCTAGGAGGTAAGAAGTCTGCCGCAGTGTTGCCTCAGATTGCTCTGTGTCCTGGCACCCATAAAAAGGAGATTGAAAATCCGTGGTTTAAGAGGCTTATATACCTATCTATAATCATTCCACTCCAGTCTCGATAGAACCATCTCTTCTTCAAAAAGTAGGCGTTGAGAGCTGATAAAGCGCCCTTAGAATCCGAGACGACTATATATTTCTCAGGAGGGCGGGCTGAGATTACCAAGAGGGCTCAAAATATGGCTTCTGCTGCGTAGACATTAAAGACAGGCCGGATGGAAAATGACAGTGAGATGTCCATGCCTGCGGTGCATTGGAGTATGTGGAAAGAAGCATCTGCCATGCAATATATTGGTATATATTGAGGATATTCGGTGGAGAGTTTCATCAGAAACCACGGCTGTCCGTTTCATGGTAAGGAATTTTTGGGAAGCAGAGAGATATCAACTGGGGTCAAGTTCAATAAGGGGCAGAAAACAGTGGACTATGCTTGTTTTTAATAAGGCTACACCATGAAGATCAAAAGAGAAAAGGAGGTGTGATAATTTTTCTTGCAGTTTATTGCTTTGAAAAACTGGAAGGGTAGACAATGAAGCTGCTTCTACTGCTACTGGCAATAAGGCTGCTTGAGGTTTTAGTTGCTCCTTGTTGATTAAGAACTTCAGAAGGGTGCGCCACCACCGTATCGGTGGGGGGATGAGTCCGTTTTCTACATATAAGGTGGGGATGGGGGACGACTGGAGATCACCCAAACTGTACCGTAAGTACTTTCTTTTATTACCAAAGGATAGATCGTTGTCTGGCGGCATAGTAACAGGAAAAGGCTGTATGGGGCTAAAGTTCCCTGTAAGATTGCTGTGAACAATAATTTCTGTTCTCTCCAAGCGAGGTTCCATTTTGACCCCGAGAGGCGTTGCAGTATACTAATTGCCTTGTCCAATTTACTGGAGATGTAGCTAATCAGAGGCTTCCATGTCAGACGGCTGTCAAGCACCACTCCTAAAAATTTATGAATTTTCCTGTAGGCAATGTGATCTTCTAATAAGTAGATGCACAAATCCCATTGCACAGATTTAGGATGAAACACCATGCAGACAGATTTTTCTGGGGCAAAGAAAATGTCATTTTCCGTTCCCCACTCTGTTAAAATGTTGCAAGCTTCTTGGAAAGGGTTTTTAAATCCGGCAGGGAGGGGCTGGATTTCCAGACGACAAAGTCGTCCACGGAAACGTGTCCTGGAATTAATTTAGGAAGATCTGCTGTAAAGATATTGAATAAGGTGGGGCTTAAAATAGAACCCTGTGGGAGCCCTTTCCATTGGGGGGAGGTGAGCAGTTCGCCTAGAAATTGTATCCCCATCGAACGATCGGATAGGAAATTATGTACCCTAGAGATCAGTTTATCTGGGAATTGCAGTGCTACCATCTTGCCGAATAACTTATGGAACTGTACTGAGTCATAGGCTTGTCTGATGTCCAAAAAAATTGCGCCAACATAGTGTCCTATTCCCCATTTAGAATATATATCATCTACTAGATCTATAACTGGCCAAGAGAACTGTCTTCCTTTGCGGAAGCCAGTGTGCGAGGGAGACAGAATATGGTGATGTTCGATATAGGAGGACAACCGCTGGTTGATCATCTTCTCCATCGTTTTTAGTAAGCAGGATGTTAGAGCTATTGAGCGGTATAATGAGGGAGATCCTGGGTTTTCCTTCTTTTAATATTGGCATCAGCAGAGCAAATTTCCAATCTGTTGGTATGACACCGGAGTCCCAAGTGTCATTGAAACAGTCTAAGACGTTCTTAAGGACATCTTTGGGAGCCTCACATAGCAGAGAGTATTGTATGTTGTCAAATCCAGGGGCAGTAAGAGTATGAGACAACACTGCTTTCAGCTTCATCTCTGTGAAGGATGTGTCCATGAGAGGGTCTACCAGGCTTTTTACGTCTCCTGTCGAAGGTTTTTTATCTTGCAGTATAAAATTATTAACTGTGGAGTCACCTTGTTTCTGGTTGATATTGTGCCCGTAACGTGAGATAACAATTTCATAAGGGCGTCCCTCGGCTGTAGTACTGTCCCATCTTCAGATTGTAGGCAAGGGAAGGGGGTGATCTTCCTCTTTAAAGCTATAATATGTAGTTTTATCCAAATTAACTCAGGGTGGCTTCTTACCCTTGAAATGAATAGTCGCCAGAAAGGCCGCCGCTTTGATCGAAGATATCTTTTTGTAGCTGCTTTGGTTCTTTGCAACGTAATCCAGCACTTATCACACCTACATCTTTTTGTGAGTGTCACGGATTGCTACCATAGTACTACAGTTTTCGTCCCACCATGCAGGTTTTTTACTTTGTTGGTGTAACTTTCTTTTCCGAGATTCCACTATTGCAGAGAGATACTGTAAGGTTTTGAGAATAATTAATTAGCCAGAATTAGAATATTCAGATTGATTATGTAAATGAGTCATTTTATACTCGCGTTCATAATTGTTTAGCTAGATTCAGAATTTAAGATTATATAAAGTTTTAAAAGAATTTTAATGCAAAGAAGAATTAAATGAAGTTTATTAATTGTCTTAAATATTTTTTCTGCGTGGGTTTTAAGGGGAGTCAATACTGTGAAAGTCGAAAAATTAAAATTGTCATATTTCCCACAGTTCCCACTGGATTTACAAACTTTTTGGGGCACTTAAAGTTAGTTAGTTATAGATTTGAATGATACCAAGCTGGACTTATTTTGATATATGGTTATTAAGTTTGCGCTTAAGAAGAAGGGTGTTTTAGGTGCAAATTCTGACTACACAAATCAGGATACAAAGATTTACTTTACACCAACAGAAAGATCAGAAAATTTACATTTAGAACACCGTCTCAGTTTTCACAGTAGCAAACTATTTAAAAAAGGATTTCCTGAAGCAAAATTTAGTAACATTTTCGTAGTACGATTTAGTAAACTAATTATATTTTAACATAAAATATAAAAAAAAGGAGACTGTGTTCTTAATCTTTCTGTTGGTGTAAAGTAAATCTTTGTATCCCGATTTGTTTAGTCAGAATGTGTACCTAAAACACCCTTCTTCTTAAGCGCAAAACTTAACAACAACATACCAAAATAAGTTCAACTTGGTATCATTTAAATCTACAAATTACTAACTTTAAGTGCCCCAAAAAGTTTATAAATCTAGTGGGAACTCTGGGAAATATGACGATTTTAATTTTTTCAACTTTCACAGTATTGACTCCCCTTAAGAGTCGTTAAATAGAACCATTTTTTAGTGTTTTGTGATTTTATATGTAAATCTGCGTCTATTTCTCATGGCGTTGATCTGTTGCACACAACAAAAGATCAAAGTTTTATTGTTTGTTCATCACAAAAACTTGATCAGCAGTTTTTATTATGTATTATCTCTCATTTAAAATCATATCTCTTTTACAACTATCATTTGTATTCACAAATTTGAATAGTTTTTATGCTTATTATTAGGCGCATTCGGCAGCAGATCTGCCTCAGATCTGAGAGAACGGTCACGTGGTACCTGACCGTTTTTCTGAGCGTCTGAGTGACTGTTGCCGAACGCTCTTTTATCTCGGAAAGAAATGGCTTTACCGACTTTACAAATATTGAGAAGAAACTGAGGATCTACTAATTTTAGTGTACATGAAATAAAAATTAACATCAAATGAGCAACTGAGCATCCATAATATTCGATCGCGATATGAGTTTTCCATAAGGCCAGGGAGGAAAGAGTACACTGGGCATCGCCATGATGTGGCTCTCGTAGCTTCTTTGATAGCTTCACATCGCAGTGGGCGTCGCCATGTTCATTCTGAACAGTCAGAAATAGAAAAGCTTGCTGGGTGCTCAGATTGAATATGGCGGCATCCACTGCGATGCGAAGCTATCAAAAAAGCTACGAGAGCCACATCAAGGCGATGACCAGTGTACCCTTTGCTCCCTGGCCTTATGGTATACTCTTCTCGCGATCGAATATTAATCATGCTTAGTTGTTCATTTGATACAAATTTTTATTTCATGTACACTAATATTAGTAAAACCGCTGTTTCTTCTCAATATTTGTAAAGTCGGTAAAGCCATTTCTTTCTGAGATAAAAGAGCGTTCGGCAACAGTCACTCAGACGCTCAGAAAAGCGGTCAGATACCACTTGACAGTTCTCTCAGATCTGAGTGCTGCCGAATGCGCCTATTAGCCAATTTGCTTCACTTTTGTTTTCTAAAGGGAGGGGAGGTGTTCCCACGCTCTAAGCCTGGTCTCCATGGCAACGAGCCGAGTTCGTTAGCAGCGGTTACTTCGGAGCGTTTGTTTTGGCAGGCAAATTCAGCCAATGGGAACACTGTTTTCTTTATTATTACTTTTATCAAAAATACACCGGCGAAGCACATTGGCAAATGACCTTCCCGTGCTTTTCCAGAAAAAATGTATAAAAAGGCTGTTTTGTTCATAGACGCTCTCTTATGCTCTTGTGCTTACTCTTAATCTCTGGCACTTACTTATACCATTACTCTCAGCTTGTACCTTGTACGTGCTGAGACTATCATTCTCTTAAACTACATTCGGTATCTCTTATTTTTGATATCGAATGTGACAGCGTGTGATGCGACCTGCCCTCATGATGAGCGGCCAGCGCCTACGACGATGGCGGAACAACGAGTGATGGGCACGAAGAACCACGCAGTGCATGGAGGCATCGAATACCGGGGCACTGGTCATCGCATCGGTCGAGACGGGCACTCTCATGCAGAGGCATGGTGAGTGGGAGCGAGCTACGCGTGAGACCTTACACCCTCACGGTGGGTAGCCAACTCGGCAAGAAAACCCAACTCAACAGCTCGGAACAACACGCAGCGCAGAGAGGCATCGGATGCCGGGGCGCTGGTGCATCCACATCGGGCAGGAGGGCTTATGCTCGGTTCACATTGAGCCGGGAAAGCGGCGAAGCGGCAACCGTTGACGCATGCGCACTACGTCCAAGGCCAACTAGAAATAGGTCAAGTCAAGTGCTGCGGCCGGCAAATAAGCCAGGCAGCAAAGTTGAAATTTGTTCAGCTTTTGCAGGTTGCTGCTTTTGCCGGTTGCAGGCTCATCCAATCATGTTCGACTACTGGAGCACATGATCAAAAGAATGATGGCGGATCACAATTTTATAGTGAAATAGAATAAAGAGAATGCACTTTATTTTGTAAATGTGAAATTATAAATTGCTATTATCCTTCAGCTTTTTACATCGTTAAATAGATACGTTTGGTTAAATTTTAATTAGATAATTCAGTTGGAAATTAGCAAGTTTTAGAACAGAAACGTGATCACGAATTTGGTTTTCGATCGCTTCGATTGAAAATATTGCCGATCGATGTTGGCGACAATCAAATTTAAAAATAATCTTGAAGACTTTTTATAAATACGAGGAAAATATGCACACTGAACAAATATAAATAAAACTAAGAGTTTATTTGTATATTCTGTTTTGTTATTTTTAATTATGCTTTCTCAGCGACATATAACACAGTTGAACTTCTTTATAATGAACTCTGATATAAAAAAAAAAAATAAACGAAACAATTCGGAATTTTCTCAAATGTGCCAATTGGCTTTTCAACAGTAAAATAACAAATTCCGAATTGTTTCAGATATAGCAAATTTCGGATACTACAAATTTCTGTGAACCGTGAACTTCGTCCAGTTTTACTGCAATAACTTAAGATCGAAACGACGCCGTCATTATACAATTTAATTAATGTATAATTAATTATACAATACAATGTATAATTTCTCGTGCCGGTCCAGTGGGAACAACTCGCGCGGGTGGCAGAGGAGGTAGGAAGGGGGAGGCAGAAAAAGACGCTTTGCCGCCTTGCCGGTCCAATGTGTACGGGGCATTAGGCCTGTCCCAAGGGCGATCGAGCTCAGGTCGGAGCTCGGAGATGGAGCTGAGCAAAGCGGCAGACAGCACGTTACAGCGGGCACCGGAACCAGTTGCGACGGATGGCATTCACTAAAGGCAATCACCAGCTTCAATAGGGATTAAAAAACGCCTGGTACACCTTCGGAGTCACGCATTGAACTCCAATCTAGCTCTTTGGTGGGAGACCCGAAGGTCTTAAAGTTCAGGTATCCTGTCCTGTGGATCCTCATTCATCAGAACCATACCGAGACTGTGTTCAGGTTAGAATATTGCTCTCTTGTCTCATCAGCTTAATAACTGTCGCGGGTGTGTGTGCTCAACTGTGTGATTAGTATATAGTGATTGAAGAATCTATTAGAACAGTAATAGAGGAACTTTTAAGTGGTATGTAATTACTTCAGACGTTGTTCTTTCCTATAGCTTTGGACTTTTGTAGCATTAAGATACTTTTGAAATTAGCAGAACCTAATGTATGATTATGTCATTTATGCCTCATATATAATATTTTATCACTAACACTTTAACTAATCTTTTTCAATATTGATCTTTCATTTTATGATTTGTATTTAAATAAACAATTTGAATTTTACTCATTGCCGTTTTCATTTCATAAATGAATCACTCCTTAAATCTTATTGATGGGAGGGGAGGTTCGATTATCTTAACTGATCTTGTTTGGAATTAATAAATGTTATTGCGGGCACAACTTAATAATAGAAATGATTAAACTTATTGCAGACACAATGGTTTCTGTTTGATAAAATCCACTATACGATCTGAATTTGAATTAACGTCTTTTGATTTATTCTTATATAAAATAACGTGGGCACGTGAACACGTATGTTATGTTTAAACGCATAGTATTAGGGTAAACGTGAAACCTCCCATTGACGCGTTACAGTTTGACAAAGAGGGAGAAAGTAAGAATCATGTTACACATCATTGTTTTGCTTGTTAGAATCGTATTCAAGGACCGAAAGAGTATTGCTAGACTTAGACAGGTAAATAAGAGACGAACATGAGAACCGGATGGTCAGATAGAAAGCAAGAAAGACGAATGTAAGAATTGAACTTTAGAATCTGAAGGAAGCAAAGAGACAAGAAATGATCACGTGAGTGCCAAGAGCTTGTTAGTACAGAAACAGTTAGGAGAGGTGTCTACAAACTTCGATTGACAGGAAGATTCACATTTTTTGTGATGGTTGACAAGCGTTTGATTGGCTGTCGAAATTGAAATTGTTTTGTCAGTAATTCTAAGTGAGAAAATAGGCAGTAAAAATGTAATGATTCCCGTAGCTGGGTGTGCGGCGCGACTACTCCCAGTTTTTAGTCAATTCGGCCTCCGTGCGGGAATCATTTGTTTCCAGATGGGAAATTCCAAAAAAGTATTTTATCATCAAAGTTTAAGTTCTAGTTATAATAATGTACACACCAAGTTAATGTTTAGTTAGCTCGTTTTGTTGAGGAGTTTTACGGAGTTCCCGCCAAGCAGAACCAGCTCAACCAATTTAAATAGTTAGAGGATAAAGTGTGTTGGTTCAAGAATGCATACCGAGCCCCGAAAGGTACCCTGTTCCAGTATTAGAGGCAAGAAAGAACCGAGATGAGAAATATTCGAGGCACTTCGTTGGACGAGACGACACCCCCTCCAGCCGAGACCGATGTAGCAGAGAGAGAGCGACTTCTAGAGCGGACAGATTTGAGAAGACATGGTACAGCCTAATTTCATTCAATGTCTCAAATTGCCATTTCTTTAATCCCATATATATATATATTTATACACCATTTACTATTCTGTATAGTATTCCTAGTTGGGAACGGATTAGTTAAACTTATTATACAGTGGGAAGGACAGATACATTTTGCATTAGAACTTTATATTATTTGTAGAGAACTTACACTGTACTCTTCCTAAAGTCTTAAAAAGATTCAGATTCAGATAAACCATTACTAATTTCCATTGAACTCAGAAACTACACTTTACTTATTAAGGTTAGAAGTTAAACATTTAGAATCAATTGTTGCCTTTTTATCGTTTCTAAACAAACATTTGTTCCGTATCTTAGTTCCACATATCTTTGTTAGTGAATAATTTACACAGTTTCGATTTAGATTCTTAAGCATGATTTACAAAGATCTCAGTCTAGTTCCAGATCATTATCATACACAAGTTTATGGATTAATATTGTGATGCTCCATTATAGGAGTCACGTGTGTCTGACGGCAGGATAATAGGGTTAAATCCCGAAGAAATTAAAATGTTTATTAACTAATTGTCTTCGTTAGTTTAGCGTGGTGTGTTTTATAACGAGTGTTTTGTCGTTGTATGAGTGGTTATTGTTTGTTGTGCGATGAAAATATGAATGCGTGTGTCCTTATTATTGTTGAGTGGAGAGTGAAAACGCCGTGAGCGATAGGCAATGATCATCTGTTGTAGCTGGATTGTTGAGAGCGTTTTTCGGTGAAACTGTGTGCGTGTTAGCGCGTTTTGTTAAAGAGGAGTTCTTTTTTATCTTATCTCTTTAAAAAAAAAGTAAGAAGATAGATATATAGTTTCGGTGTGTTTCGATAAATGTAATGGAGAAATATAGCGAACGTGGTTTGACGTTAAGGCACTAGCTGTCGATTGTTTGATAAGAAAAACAAGACTTTCGCATTTATGATGTTCGACGTTGTAAAAAAATCTTCCGTAAGTCCGCAGAAGTCCACATAGAGATAAATAGAAAACGAGTAAAAATGTTCTTAATAGATTAAACTGATTTTCTTGCTCATATGATTAATTTGTTTCTCTTTCATCATGATTATTTATTCGACTGCTCACCATTCGATCGATGGAAGAGACAGACCTGAGTGCGTGACGGGACCTGATCGGAACGGCAAGCGTTAAATAAATTTGGCGCACGTTAATGACGATGGTAATTGGATGCAACGTGTGTGAGCCGTGAAGTGTCAACGTAGGTGACCATTTAATTTGAAGCTTCCTGGTGAGTGTTTTTGCGATTTTTGCGTTAAGGCCAAGAGCACGCGCCTAGACATTTGCATTACCCAGTGTGTGCTCGATAAGTCAAAGATCCTCCCGTCTTGATTCTATCAACTAATAACTTGGAAGCCGTGTCATGGTGTATCAGATTTATGAAAAACCTCGCGGACTGTTTTTGTGTTCTATGCTTAATTGTGTAATATTAATCGACAATTGTTTAAGTTTAATTTCGAAGTTAGCAATTTTAAGCTTATTAAGCACCTTGCCATAGTAACTGTTTATCAGCTGGAATTGGTTGTGAGGATCCTGGTTAGATGCGACATGTAAGCTAGACCTGTGTAATTGGGGCGCGCACGAATACGTAACACATTCTTGTTCGAATGTGGTTTCGAAGTCCACCAGTGGGTAGCTTGGATAAGGTTAACTATACTCGCCAAGAGGGGTCACTGTTCCTCTCCCCTTCAAGGTAAATAAAGGAGGTACATTGCGCATTCCGACGCAAGGGTGAGGAATACTTGATTCGGGAGTGTAGAATTCCAAACAGCCACCTCTGTCACTGTCAAGCAGTCGTAACACCACTCCAACTAAAATAGCCTAGCTGCAGATTTACTTTTACATGGGCAAGTGTGCCGGTTAGATTGATTAAATTATGTTGAAAGCATTAGAGTGTAGTCTTGGTTAGAGATTTAAGCTTGAGAGATATGGGGGCCCCTTATTGATATGATAGGATAACAGTAATTAAGCTGTATTAGTATGGAATGTTTGTATTTGTAGAGAATAAATAAGTTGTGTGATCATGAATACAGTGATACCAGGTGTTCTTTCTTATTTCAGTTCCGAACCTTAGCACTCGTCCGACCCCAAGTGCTGTTCATCGAACATTAGAGCACTATTGATATTATTGCGGTGGCGGGGGTGGCTACAATATATTGTTATCAGAACTTATCCAGAATTTAAGGCAGATATATTACTTAGAAGCACCATTCTAAAGGATTACTATATCAATTCATTGAAATTAAGTTTCTTTATTTCTGAAGAATAATTATTTAATCAGACACAAATTGATACCAATTCTTTCATTGACATTTATCTGAAACATTCTTATAATTAGAGATTGTTTGGATTGTCTATTTACCATTATACCAATTGATTACCTTGTAAGCATTAAATTGCCTAAATCTTTAATTTGATATATTACGTTATTGTACCGGGTGGGCAAGAAATAGCGTGAGGTGTTCAGAGCTCGCTAGCGGGAATTCTATTAGGCCAAATGCAGTACATTTTTGTGTACATACTTAGTGGAACATGCAGTTTCGATTTCTGCAAAAAAAAAAAAAAAATAGTACCAAAAGTCGCCATAGGGGGCGCTTATTTCAAGAAAACAATGAATACATTTGCATAAGCGCGTTCCATGTTGAGCAATCATGACAATAAAAGGCAAGGCTGAGGATTTCCCATCATTCACGAACGAATGGCCTTACGATGACGCTTACTCTGCCTGACCGGGCGTTATTAGTCAAGTTGTTTTATCAGAAGAGCGACAATGCAAGTGCTGCCCTTCGTGAATTCCGGTGATTGAAACGTTACGAAGAGAACCGATAGCATAACTAACTTACGGAAAATGATTGAACAATTTGAATCTACCGGAACCCTAGGAGTGCAACCAGGCCGGGGATGCAAACGAATCAGGCAGCAACACGTTGAAGAAGTTGCAACTGCTGTTGTGGAACAGGAGATGACTACTGTGCAGGGTACCAGCAGTGCACACGCAATAGCATGCCAAACAGATATCCCATATTCGACGGTGAGGAAAATATTGCATAAGATATTGACATTTTATCCCTATAAACTCACACCTGTTCAAGAATTGCTTCCTGGAGATGAACTGACTTTTCGTTGAGATTTTTAGCAAGTATGGAAGTGGATGATGCATGGCCATGGCAAATTTTATGGAGTGATGAGGCACATTTTTATTTGAATGGTGATATCATTACCCACAACTGCCGTATTTGGGCTGCATCAAATCCACAAGAGTGGCTGCCAACCCCTATGCATTCACCGAAACTAACAGTATGGTACGGCTTTACTGCTTCTTTCATCATCGGCCCGTACTTTTTTGAAGAAATCTGTCCCCGTGGACCGGTGACTTGTTCCGTCAATTCTGCCAGATATACCAACATGCTTGAGAATTTTGTGATACCACGATTGCAGGAAAAGGGTTGTCTGGATTCTGCCATTTTTATGCAGGATGGTGCGCCACCGCACATCGGACGTCAGGTGCAGCAGTTCTAGCTAGAACGTTTTTCAACAACAGAATAATTAGTTGTGCATTTCCCATGGTATGGCCACCCAGGTCGCCTGATCTCAACCCTTGGGATTTTTGGTTATGGGGATATTTGAAAAGCCTTGTGTATCAAGCACATGTTCCTGACCTCTCAACCTTAAAGGATCAAATAACGTTACATATCAGACTAATTAATGCAGATATGCTGCGAGCTGCCATAGAAAATGTCGTGTACCGCATGCAGCTATTGGAACAGCACACTGGTGGTCATATTGAAACACATTTGTAATTAAAAATAAAACATTGTTTATTGTTGTTACTAAAGTTGGTTTGTACGGTATTTGTTCATTTGACAATTAGATATTCATTGTTTTCTTGAAATAAGCGCCCCCTATGGCGACTTTTGGTACTATTTTTTTTTTTTTTTTTTTTTTTGCAGAAATCGAAACTGCATGTTCCACTAAGTATATACACCAAAATGTACTGCATTTGGCCTAATAGAATTTCCACTAGCAAGCTCTGAACACCTCACGTTATTTTTTGCCCAGCTGATACATCACATAAATTGATTGCCGAGTTTACCTAAATTCATATTACCTTGTCTACAATTTACAATTATCCAAATTGATATAATTTGATACCAAGTTGTTATTATTCTGAATTGAATTATTCTTAAATAGCATATCTTAATTGAACAGCTAATTATTCGACGTTCATTATTCATTTTCAATATCTTTATTACCAATTTACCCAAACATTATTGTTTTATATATCTTTGTTGAATGTTTAATAAACATCATATTTTAATTGTTAAGACCGTTTCACGTGCCTATTTCTTTTCTCTTCGGCCGGACCTGTTAAGCAGAGGTATCTAGTATGTAAGAGGGATATACACTATAAATTATCATAAACAAATTTGTGAATATTATATTCACTGGTGCAGTCTTTTCTAAACTATTTTAATTATTCATTCGACCACTTTCTATGAATATTTATCCCCTGGAACCTTACAATACTTCCGCAATTCCCTCTGGGAAAGCGGAAGACAAGGGACTCGGTCCACTAGGTTAGAATCAGATAGATTGGGAGCGTCCTGTAAAGTACGTTGGTTGTGGTTTGTCTGATAGGTTTGAGACTGTCGATTTGAAAGCAATTTTGAGAGATGAGGGGGCGAATAGTCACTTTAATGGGGATATGATCACTTCCATAGCTTCCTGGGATTGCGTGACAAGATATTCTTCCCGGGAAGATATTGGAGTATAGGTCAAAGTCTATCGTAGAGTTCGATCCAGAGCGGTGGGGGCAGATGTATGTAGGTTCTGATGGAAATGCTTTAGACAAGTCAAATGTTGTAATAATTTTTTCCAGGTGACATCCATTCCCGTTTGAGGAGTCACATCCCCACAATGGACTTTTGCTGTTTAGGTCGCTGATAACCACAAACGGAGGTGATAGTGATGAGAAAAATGATGTCCAGTCTCTATGGTTTATATATCTGGAGACATATGAAGTAAATGTGAATCCATAAAAAGTTCCATGGTATTAAAATCTCAGTGTATTCAATATTTCCTGAACTTATGTTCCCTCTATAGTGAATTTGGGATTTGGGGACCGAGGTTAGTAACCCTCCCCCCGGCGATGTTCTAGAATTTAGATATGTCAATCGTGAAGAGGATGAATACAAGAATTGAGGGTTGCACGTGGTTTCACAGATGTTAAATATTTCTGATTGTCCTTCCAAAATTTTAAAGTCTTCTCAATTGGACTGTAAACCTCGTATATTCCAATGGGTGATTGAGACACTATTCATTATTGTGATTCTTGAATGGAGGCAGCAAGTGGAATGGAATGGCACCCAGATTTGGCAGGCCAAGCACACTTTCAGCCCACCAGACATCAAGAATAAGAAGCCTTGTTAGTCATCAGCACCTCTCTTCTTCGCAGATTGTTGACGAACTAGACCTCCCATGCACTAATAGAACCGTACGAAATGTGTTGCATTCTTCTCCAAATTTGCATTACTCAAAAATGGAAGTTAGACACCTCTGACAGCAGCTCATCGTGAAGCACGTGTGGTGTTAGCTAAAATATGCGTTATGTATGGTGACAAATGGAAGAATGTTGTGTTCTCAGACGAGAAGAAGTTCAATATGGACGGACCAGATGGGTTCAAGTGCTATTGGCATGACATTTGAGATGAAAAGGAATTCTTCTCAAAGAGACAGTAATGACTTGGGGAGAGTTTGCTGCTGGCGGAACTACACATATTGCATTCGTATCACACCGGATGAATTCCATTGCATATCAAGATATTCTGGTAGATAATCTGCTTCCATACGGTCCACTCATAACGGAGGATGAATGGATTTTCCAGCAGGACAATGCTGCGATTCATAGCTCGGCCTCAACCAAGGACTGGTTTGACACTTAATTCTGTGATTGCTCTAGACTGGCTATTAGCCAGTGGAGAATATTTGGGGAATCTTAGTGCATTCTGTATACAGCAATTTCTGTCAGTACAGTAATAAAGAATTGGTGAATAGTATCACTGCAGCATGGCAAAACCTTGAACCAGGAGTGTTAGTGAAACTCAGTGAATCAATGACAAACAGATTAATAAAGGTCATTGAGCAAAAGGGTGCCTTTATCGGGTATTAAACGTGAGACTCTGAACTTTTTTCCAACCTGCAAGTGGCTAGGTTGGGATAATGGCTGTTAATTTGCATTTGATTCCTTATTCGTTGTTAAATGCTCCTGGAAACAACGTTTTTATCATCTAATTCAAGTCTATAAAAAAGCAACAAAATCAGCATGGATTTGCTACATTTTTATTTGCATTTCATCCCGGCTCTATACTTTTTTCCAGCACCTTATACATATTTGCTAAGATTCATATTATTGAATTGTTATAATTAAGATTGTGGGCTAAATGAAATGGACAACATTTCCCTGTGGATTTCACTTGCATTTTTTCGTTTGGCCCACAAAAAACTGACTACACCTTGCTGTTCTTCATAAGTTGACGATGCTAGCTAACGTGCCATCTTTATTCGGTAGTTATCGCTCCTTATCACAGTACTGAGGGGTGGGATAAGCACTTGGGGATGCGTGATGCGGTTTTATTAATGCCGTCTGCGCAATACGTCATCAAACAGAAACCAGGGGACAGCAGACGACAGAAACACTGTGAGTTTCTTTAACTCAGTGGGGGAAATGAGAGATTCTTTTTCCATCTTCATCGAATTCAACCTTTTTTTTTTTAGTCTTTATTAAACTGTTAATACATCATTTTAGGCTTAATTTCCCATTAATTTTTTTTTTAAATCGATAGTCATGAACTGTGAATCACAAGTTTTTAGAGAAGTAAATAATTCGTGTAGTAAAAATTATGTGAAAATAACAAGAAATACATTCTCTTGCTCAATTGCCACTTGTTCAAACCATGCGAGAAAAACATTAAACGTAATCTATCATTCTAGTCCAAAAGATGCATCTATTAAGAAAGCTTAGATAGCATTCTGTAAAAGAGCTGACCGACTAAAACCAAATTACATCAAAATTGTTCAGCCCACTTCAAACCGTCAGTCTATGATCAGTTCTGAATCCTGAAATAACAAAAACTGTGTCAGATAAGCCATTAGTAATTAAAGGTTTTTGTAAAGTTTTGCAGGAATTTTGTGAATTCTAAAAAAAAGTATTGCTTGTATATGCAAGAACTAGGTTATTCATTAGAATTAGGCATCTAAATAAATGTTTAATTCAAATAGCAGTGGACAGAAAAGTTGTTAAGGAGCACAATGGAATGTTCTTCAAACTAGTTTTTTTTCATCTAAATAAATTTCACATCACAATCCCTACATTAACACTAATGAAAAAAAAAAATCAGGTTTAGTTGCTTATAAAACAAGAAATAAACACATATGCTAATGAAAACCAGGCTATTTGAGAATAAACACTCAAATTAAGTTGAGAATATTATATTACAACTATTTATTATTGTGTGGATAATTTGTTGATCAACTGTGGAAATTTTCTATTTTCTTTGCCAACGTCGGAATTATGAATTCTACTGACTTAGGGTGTGTCCAAAAAGTCTGACCGGTCGCCAACAGTCATGTGTTACGATCGGCGATCAATCGGCGGCCGTTTGTTTCCGTTGTTCGTTCATTCAAAATGGTGTCGCTGCAAGGTTCCTCATTATTTAAGTTAGTATGATTTAAAATTGTGTACTTACCGTAAATCTTCTACTATGATGCGACCCCTTGTATAATGAGACTCCACTTTTTCGGCCCAAAAAATCGGCAAAAATCCTATCCTCTTGTATAATGCGACCCCCAATTTTGACTCCTCGCGAGAAATAAAATGTGCAAACTTATACAGAAAAAAATCTTTGTTTTTAAATAGTCTGGATATTTAATATTCAAAAACCTTCAAAATCTGATTCATTTGTGTCTTCAAGCAGGTCTTTCAAATTCAATTTAATTTTGGAACATTTGCCCCATAAAAGCGAGTTTATATCGATCTTTGGAAGTTATTTTAGATGTTGTTAGATGTTGGCGACGAGAAATTTGAATAAAAAGTGAATTAATTTATTGTATAATGAACTGGACACTGTATATGCAATGTAATTAATGTATAATACACGGCAATTTCGTCTGAATGTCATCAGCACAGAAAGCAACTTCGACAAAAGCAACTGCCTCAACTTCATCGAGGCATTTTGGAAGTTTATAGCCCTACATTGATATGGAAAGCTTTCTCACTTGCACATCGACAAAAAAACACAACAGTACATCAATTTTCTTAATAAAAAGTGAATTAATTTATTGTATAATGAACTGGACACTGAATATGCAATGTAATTAATGTATAATATACGGTAATGTTATCAGGACAATCTCCTCCGGACAAAACCTCCTCCGGCCGCAGTCGTCAGAAGGCTGATTTTTATCCTCTTATATAATACGACCCAGCAAATTTAGATGCTTTTTTAGGCCAAAAATATTCGCATTATAGTAGAAGATTTACGGTACATACATTTTTTTCACCCTTTTTTCTTTTTCGTATTCATTTTTTGTTTCTTGATGCTGCCCAATATCTATTTCGCCATCTCCTTTCTCCAAAATATATTTATTACGTATCGGGCACTCGAACACTTAAATTTTCTACTTTCGTCTGCTATTTTGATGTACTCACTGAGGCAGCCGACTGGTGTTGGACTCCAGTCACGATTAGCGCGACCAGTCGTATTGTGAAACGCTCATCGCGACCAGTCGTTACTTTATGAATCGGGGGTCGTCCGAATCGGGAGAAAATTTAAAATGAATAAAGCTTGCATCGTTCCCGCGTTGATTGGACATAGTCAAATTTTTCGAGTCGGTCACTGGTGGTTCCAAAACGAGCTTTGACCGGTCGGACTTTTTAGAACCATCCTTATTTCTGTGTGAAATTTTCTTTGGGGTTTTTCTTTTTAATCAACGTGGTTGAATAATTTTCAATTCTACTTCTTCCATGCTTTTCAATTCTACTTCTGACTTTAAATTTCACTTAAAGTAAGACATTATTCTATATATTTAATTAAACTGTTTAGTTAGTTAAGTTGTTAAGTCAATAGTTACTTACTATCGGTAATTTAAAAAGTACATGGTGAAAAGAAAAAAAAATTATTTGAAATTTTCCACTATGGTGCCTGGCACGAAAGAAAAAGGAAACTGGCGCATATGTAAATGAATAAAACTCGTTCAACCAATCAGAAACGGACTGGAAACGAGGTATTACCATAGTCTAAGGAAGTAAGTCCGTGCAGCCTCGCTTTGCAGCGTTGCCTACCGCTGCAGGGCATGTAGCAGCGATCCTAGTGGCGGGGAAGCGACACCTCCACCTCATTTACTTGTGTACAGTTGAATTATGTACAATTTCAACTTAATTCCGCGGAAGTTAATTATTTTTTTGAAACAAACTTTTAAGTTTTTAAAGGTTCATTTGTTTTTTCAAACAATTTACTAATAAAATGCTTAAAACAAAAAGAGGATCGCATTGTTCTGCGATAAACCGCACCAATAATTAAAACAGCAATTTCCACAATTTTTCTGTTCCTGCTGATAAACTTTTCAAAATTTATCAAAAATTGTAAAATTATCAAATTTATACAAACCAAATTGAATAAAAAAATACATTCTAAAAATATTGTACACTTATTAGAAGAAAAATTTCAACCACCTTTGAAAAGTGCATTTTTTAAAAATTTTATTTATTTTTTTATTTATTTATTTATTATTATTTTATTATTAAAATTTTATTATCATAATTGCTGAAATTTACAAAGATTCTCTGGCATTTCCAGAAGCCATAATTGGCTTATATTGAAAAGTTGAGCTTACAAATAAAATATTTAAAAAAATAGTAAAAAGTGTTCTCAGAGGATAATATAAAATTTATTCCCATTATTATTTATATAAACCAACAGCTTTGATCAATTATTTTATGATATTTTTATATTGCCTAAGTAATAATAAGCAAAGGTTTATTCTTTTACTTCAAAACAAAATTTTTTTCAGTCTTTATAATTTATATGTAGTCTTTCCAAATCAATAGCCTTTTTTTGATTAGATTGTATGAAGTCAGGTTTAACATCCATTTTGGAATTTTGTTTAAAATTTTTGGAATATATTTTTTTTTTCTCTTAATCCATAGTTATTATATATTTTAGGAACCTTAAAATATTCATGATTTCTAATGTTATACGGCAAATGATTTTTTTATTAACAATTTTTTGAAAAAATATTTTGTATTATAACTATACAATCAAATAGATCGTCTATTTGTTTAAAATATATTACACTGTCAAATTTCTAAATCAAAATTTGAAGTAAATCCCCCCCCTCCCCCCAAAAAAAATTATAAACTTACTTCCTTTATAAAAATTATTATTTGTATTTTTTAATCCATTTAGAACTTCACTTTTATAATTAAATATATTTGTAAAAATTTTAAAGTTACATTAAAATTAACTTTGTTTTTGAATTTGAGTTGTGGTACAATATAATTAATGGTTAAGAATTTTTATGAAAGTTTAATTATCGTTTATTAAAACTACAATTACTATTATTAAAAATAAAATTTATTAGCTGTTACTATTAGTATAACTTAAAACAGAAATGGACTGTAAAACGAAAAATCATCAATGTTCTCATAACGAATGAAAATAAACATAAAATTAAAAGCAACCGTTTAATTAGGAAGCCAAGCTCATTTACATCAAATTTTCATTATTTAAACAATTTCTTTTGGAAGAATAATTATATTCATTAATTTTCTGTAAACATAAGTTGTAATAAAATTCTTGGAAATTCATAAAAATTCATTCAGGCTTTTCAAAATTTAATAGTTGAAGAAACAAAATCAGTTTATTTAGATGCAATATATCAATATCTGCTTTCCTGCCGCTTGGTGCACTGCTGTGCTATCGCATACAACAGGCAACATC
Source organism: Rhysida immarginata (assembly GCA_023313115.1). Lineage (NCBI taxonomy): Eukaryota > Metazoa > Arthropoda > Chilopoda > Scolopendromorpha > Scolopendridae > Rhysida > Rhysida immarginata. The sequence goes on from JAHWFO010024135.1 coordinate 396,508, forward strand.
AAGATCAAAAGAACCGACACAGAGTTGACGGACTTACTTCCTTAGACTATGGTATTACTTATACCTGGCATCAGTAGTCAGTAATGCCTTGATTCCTGTCCGTTTCTGATTGGTCGAACGAGGTTTATTCATTTACACATCACGGCCTACACATTTACTATCACGTAGGCCGTGTTACACATGCGCCAGTTTCCTTTTTCTTTCGTGCCGGGCACTATAGTGTTTTCGATTTTACGTAATATCTAAAGCGGTCACCAATTAATTGTTTCTGTTTCGTGAGTTATGCGAAGCGAAGCTTGTCCAGCACAAGTTGTAGTACCTTATTCTCTAATGTACAATCAACCAAAGGAAATAATCCACACGAGTTAAATACTTAATATAATATTTCATGCTTATGTGTTGTTTTAATAGCTTTTTTAATTATAATTATTTAAATTTAATAATCTTAATAATGTTAACTCTAAATGTAATATATTATTAAAAATAAATTAATATTGAAGCGGTAAAACTTAGAGTAAAATTCAAGTGTGGATTATTTCCCTTTGACGACTGTACCCTCTCTGAAGAATACTGTTACTTGTCATTTGCACTTAACCAATGTAAATGAAATATCGTATGTATGCACCTATAAATTTTTATATGAAGATGATCCATTTATTCTCTGGAATTCATGATAGTTGCTTTCTTCTCTTTCCTCTCTAGGAAGAGCTTCACTCTATAGGCGCATTCGGCGACGCTCAGATCTGACTCAGATCTGAGAGAGCAGCGTTCGGCGAGCACTTTGGTACTTCCGCCTGAGAAGAAAACGTGTTCGGCACGCAACGAATCTGTCAGATTCTGAGCTCAGACGCTCAGCAAGCTTTTCTTTTTCTGAGTGCTCAGATAGAATATGGCGGCGCTCACTGCGATGCGAAGCTATCAAAAAAGCTACGAGAGCCAAATCATGGCGATGCCCAGTGTACCCTTTCCTCCCAGGCCTTATGGTATACTCTTCTCGCGATCGAATATTAATCATGCTGAGTTGTTCATTTGATCCAGATTTTTATTTCATGTACACTAAAATTAGTAAAACCGTCGTTTCTTCTCAATATTTGTAAAGTCGGTAAAGCCATTTCTTTCTGAGATAAAAGCGCGTTCGGCAACAGTCACTCAGACGCTCAGAAAAGCAGTCAGATACCACGTGACAGTTCTCTCAGATCTGAGCCAGATCTGAGTGCCGCCGAATGCGCCTTATATCTTTGTTTCTGCTTGCAATTTGTTTCTCTGTCACTGCCATTTTTCATGATTTTAAAAGAGTTGACCAGGCTCCATTCTATATATCATAGTCAACAGTCTTCCACATATCACTTACCTGCAGTGCTGCCGCCAGGAGGGAATGAAATCGCCCTACCGTTTTCTTGCAATTACCCTAACTGCCACTGCCTGGGAAAACGAAAGTGAAACCTATTTTCTCCCTTCTCCAATCTTATGTAAGTTCGTATTTATGACATAAACAAAAGCTCACTGTATAGCAGTTTTAGTAAAATAATTTCACTGATAACTGGTTTACCCTATTATTACCCTACGTAGAATATTACCTGATTTTTACCCTATGGAATCATAAATTACCCTACAAACGGCAGCGCTGCTTACCTGCTACCTTTTCTGTCCTTTCTAGTACATTTATTTTTTTTCATCAGTCTAATGAATGTTCTTCCTTCAAGTTTTCATTATGTGTGGGTTGGTTATTAATCAAGTAATTAAAAAAGGTTTAGGAATAGTATTAGGTAGGGTCTTTTAATATGCGTTTGACGACGTTTCGAGAGTCATCTCATCCTCAGGAATTTTGACCGACTACAAGTAGCGAACGTAGAATACCCTGCTTTATAAGGCAATGTCCACCAATCAGGAGAATGGTATCCATAGAGGTAATTTGTGACTGGGTCAGTGTGTGTTGTTCTGTGGTTTGGTTGTTGTAAGCGTGGCTGTGTTTTTGTTTATTTTGTTTGGAGCTCTCGTTATATGATGTTGTATGGTGGGGTGTTGTTATTGTTGCGTTGGGTGTAGGTTAATTAGGTGTGCAGGTGTTTGGTGTAAAAAAAAAAAGTGTGTTTGGTTAAGATTGTCTGGTTTTATTAAGAATAGGTTATTTTAGTTTGTAAGAGATTAATTTAAATAATTAAGAAGTTTTTTTTTTGTACTCTTGGAGAATCTGTGACAGTGATTTAAGAAGCAGAGCGCAAGCTTTTGTTGTTGTCGCAGTTTTTCCAGAAATTTTTGGTAGCAACAATGGGATAACAATTGTTTGCTTCGTTTGTTGTGGAACACGTTTTGTTTTTTGTTTTTTGCGTGTGTGTGTAATGCAGAGAAGCCCGAGGAAAGAACGAAGGTTTGGTTGTTATGAAAGACACTCAGCAAAGTTAAATTAAATATAACAAAAAGCTTCGTTTTGTGGAACTTGTGGCTACCCGTCATTAAAGGCCCATAGAGTCGTATGGGACCGGCCGTAGCAGAAATTTCGGGAAGAATCGTTTGTTTGCGACAAGCATCTACCCCTCAAGGAATAAGGATCACTTCGTGAACGTCATGTTTCAGAAAGGAATGTCGGCCGCCATCCAAGATAAGAAACTTAGTCAAGATCATCTTGTGACCAGTGAGATTGTTCTTTATTTGTTTTGTCCCCGATAAAGACAGTCTGGTGCACAGTTCAAGAAGGTTTGGTGCCGTTTAGTGAAATTTATTTTTAATTGAAACTACCCCACCACGGCGGAACTTGGAGTTCGTCGTAGAGAGGAACCTATGTGTATCACTGCGCCATTACGTGACGCTAAGAACGCTTCGCATTCTTAATTATGAGACGCTTATTTCAGTGCTTGTTTTATTCGTCAAAACGTTTAATGATTTTGGACTATTAATGATAACGGTAATAGTTAAGAATAAGTCCTGGTAATAGTTGCGCGAGAATTTAACACTCGATGGTTAAGCGGGTGGTTTTCGCACGCGAAGTTTGGCACATGAGAAACGGAAGGGAAATTTTTATGCATCTTTTTTTTTGGGAGATGATTAAAATATGCGTGGCAAAAATGTGTGAAGTTCTTAATAACGATCTTGAGTGAGGGAAAAGCGTTTTGGTATTGTTAGTATTTCACGAGGTTACAGCTCTCCTCCCCTCTCTTCTCCCGGATCTTAAGGGTAGGAGTGATTGAAAAGGAGACTAAAGGAGGGCGTGACATGTTCATGTGTTGTTTTCCCTCACCAGGGTTGGTTGATACCGAGCTGGATATCTCATTACTTACAACACTGCGCATGACGAAGTTTTGTTTGATGCTAAAGTTCCCAATCTCATGTGTTAAAACATTTGTTGAATTTGCAATATGGTTGTTAAATGTTGAGTTATTCATTAATTCCATTTTTGTCTTGTTTTAATATGCTTAAAGGGAGAGTTTAGAGTAAATATTTGCATGTTTTTTTTTATTTGCTAAAAGAAAACTTGATCGGGGCCCCTATTTTTTTTTATGAATTGTAACAATTTTATGATTATTAAACATTACTAACTAGAATGATTTGTTTTCATTACCCACCACACCTACCTTTCAGCTAAGCGTCACTTCCCCTCCGCGAGTCATTCTCTACAACCCGTCCCTATCATGCATGGTTAACTTTTACGAGTCGGGGGACTTGTTGCCCCCCCCCCCCCCACACGCTCGGGGGCACAAATTCAGCTTTGATTGGTGGGCTTACAAAATGGTAATATCAATTTACAGTGACTATTGAATATTGCATAAAAAGATAACAATAAATAAATTAAATTAACATGATTGAGATTGATAAATGATAAAAGACACTGTTTAGTTTTTTATGTCGGGTAGATAATGCTGTTTACAGTGTCCAATAATGGGTTTGTGTTGAAATTAATCTGGTTATTTAATATCTTGTCTCTATTCATCTTCAGGTGTCTTCTTATAATTAGAGATTCATAGGTGAGGATTTTCCTGAGGTCTTTAACAATTTTAAAAAGGACATTGTCCTGCATCAAACCGAATCAGTGTTTGTTGGAATTCATGTGGTCAGCGAATGTTGACTTGTGGTCCCCGTTGATCCAAGACCTCCTGTACTCTTGTAATGTCTTTTTGAATGTTCGTTTTGTAACATCCACATGAGGGACATGTAAGTTTATACACTCCACTGGATATGTATACATCTTCATGTTGGCTGTCCTCTTTTAGTACATACTACCATTTGTTGTTTGTCCTGTAAGCAATTCTTATGCCTTTGTCTCTGAATATGTTTGTTAGTTTAGTGACTTCTGGGCCCATGAATGTGAAAGTAGCATATTGCGGATTTTCATTGTTGGGGGATTCTTCTTTGCGTTTAAAATTGAGGTTACGTTTTGTCCTTTGATATATCTATCTGGTGATTTTTTCCGGGAATGCATTTCTTCTAGCAATGTTGTAAGTCAAGCAAAGTTCTTCGTTTTTATCAGATTCTGTAATCTGGTATGATAAGGCTCTTTTGAAAAGGTACAGTATGGACCCGGTCGAACGCGGCCCGCTAGAGCGCAAAATCGGCTCCAACACGGTTTTGGCTTGGCTCCCACGGCGCGCGCGCCCCCCCCCCTATGGCTGACAAGAGCCGCATTCTTATATGTACATGTACACTTTCCTGTTTGTTTTCTTTTCGTTTATTTTTATTTAATAAAAATGTAATTGAAGCTACATTATTGAATGTAGAAGCTATTCACTCTAAAAGAGATAAATCGGCTAAAATTGGATCGAACGCGGTCTACAAGATCTGTGATTTCATATGCACATGTACAGTTTCCTTTTTGTTTATTTTCACTTGATAAAAATGTCAATTGAAGCCACAGTATTGAATGTATCAGGTCGTTGCATATCAAATGTCGGATTGCAGAGGTCATCTTTAATGGCCCTCTAGAAAGGACACCTTCACACGTACTATTCGAAATAACCCCCATTGTTGCCAACGATTTGGCAGCCTCTCGAGCCCTCTCGATCTAACACTGTCGCGAAATCGTGGCTCCCGACAACTGCACTCGACCGGGTCCGTACTGCTGCTGTCTTGTGCTGGGGAGGGTGGTTAGATTCCAAACTTATAATGTTGTCGGTAGTAGTTGGCTTTCTGTATATCCAGAATTTTAGCTTTTTGGCTTTGTTTTTTTGTATTGTCAGATCCAGGAAATTTAGTATATTGTCGATCTCTCCTTCCATTGTATATGCCATATTATTGTAAAAAAGTGTTAAATTTGCTAAGGATGGAATCAGCCGTTGTTATCTCTTGATTGAAGGTGATTATTCTGTCATCGACATATCTTCTGTAGTAAATGATTGTGCCATCTCTTATAAGCGGAGTGATATTCCTGTCTTCTAGTTTTTGTGAAAAAAATTCTGTGACTGTTGCGCTAATAGGTGATCCCATTAAAACACCTTTGGGAATCTTGTAGAAATGTTGGTTGGACAAAAATTAGCTTTGGTTACAGATAGTTGTTAAGGTTTTACACCGTCTGCTCTGATATCATCTACTTCTTTGGTTGCTAGTTGGTTGTCTATGATGCTTATGGATTCTTCAAACGGGATATTCGTGTGTGTATATATATTATGTCGAGCGAGATTAGGTATAAATTATTGCTTATTGTCAAGTCTTTAAGGGATTCCATTAGTTGCGAGCTGTTTTTAAGGGCATAATTGTTTTCTAAGGGACAAATGTTCCTTAGGATGTCAGCAACTTTTTTAACAAGGTAGTAAAATGTAGCCGATCTGCAGTTTATGACTGGTGGATTGGATGTACCGTGATGAGGGCTCTGATGTGAGGGGGCAAAGGCTTGGAACATACTAGTGCCTTGCTTATTTCCTTGAAGGTTTGGGAAGAAAAAGAGTTCGTCACTGACCTTATGTTTTTCTGGAAGGTTGCGGTCGGGTCCTTGTTGAGACATATGAATCCGTTTTTTTTATGAAGTCTTCTATCTTATTGTTATAATCCTCAAGGTATAGACTACCTTCACATTATCTTTGTCGGCTCCTACTATTGTCGCTTGATTTTCCGATAATTTTTCTTTTATATCAGTGGCAACTTTATATTCCCGTGTTGGCTTTATATTGGATCTAATTTGAATAATTTTATCCCTTTCTTTCACTGCTAGTGTGCGGGTATTAGCTCTGTCGTCTGCAGGGAGTTTCATCAAAGCCAATTCGATTTCAATGGCCAGGTTTACATAATCATTAGCTTTAGGCTTTTTATCTACAGTAGCGCTCAAAAGTATACGACCAACAATGTTTTTACCTATAACTTTTTCTATTTATGAATTAGCATAATGAAACTTCAGAATTGCCCATTCCGTCTGTGGTGGAATGGAAGGAACAAAATTACGATTCGTTAGGATCTTTAGAAATTTAAATATTTAAATTTTTTTGATTTTAGCCCACTCATAAATAAGTGACCAGGACATTTTTTTTTTCATTCGTTGTTCAATGAGAGCTTTTTATCTTGTATATGTTGTTTCCTATGACACGTGTAAAAGATGAGCCACCGTTATTTGTCATCTCATCATCCAAGGACAGGACACAGGATCCAAACGGACTAGCTCTTCAAGGTATCACCTCTACTCTCTTTTCAGGTATTATCTCATTACTATCATTTTACGGTGCGCCCTTTTCAGGGCGATATTCACCTTCTGTCACGTCTTATGTACTGGTCCCTGGCGTTGGAATTAATATTCCCGTAAAGCAGTACATCAAGACGCTCGTTATCCTTCTGGGTCCCTGGCGTTGGGATTAATTTCCTCGCAAACCTAGCTAAGGACTTTTCATATCATCTATTATTATACTAATCATTCACGAGTGGGTCCCTGGCGTAGAATTAACTTTCTCGCAAACCTGACTTGTTTTCTTTTTTCCTTAAAGATAGGTGTGTCCTTCTTAGGACGGCTTCTTTAGCACACACCTAGCTGCGAGGCTGGTTCTATACAATTATATTTTAGGATTATGATGGCTTCGTCCAAATTAACCACGTTGGAGTCTGCTAAAGTGCCACTGCTAGTGGCAGATGGTAAAACTGTGTCCTGCGAAAAGGCCTACCGAGATTTACTGCTTTTGACCTAGTGTTCAACGAAATGTTAGAAGCTCTCCGGGATGAAATAAATGCTAAGTATAGGGCACTGGAAGAAAAAGTTGAATCCCTACACAAAAGTTTTGAAGAGAAGTTCGAAGGTATCAACAAGGAAATCAAGGACTCTCGTAAAGATGTTATTGACAAGATAAGCGAACTGAAGGAAGCCTTTGGGAAATGCTCCGGGACTCCGAAGGCAGGTAACTCTAAGGAAGATATACCGGTTGATAACAGCAAGGTAAGTAATGTTTTTAATACTATTTCCTGTGCTAAAAGTTTAGAGTCTCTGGATATAATTGAAAATAATGACTGCTCAACAAACGGTGGCTATAAGAGAAGTCACTCTGATGGAACCGATGAAGAAGTGGATAGCAGTCCCTGGATTGGTGTTGCTAATAAAAAATTCAGAAAAGGCACGAGGATCGATAAACTAAAGACCGTCTCCAGAGTAAACGAAGAAGTCGTCAGCGCGACTAGAATGAGGAATCCGAAGAATGTACAAGGTCGCTCGGCAAATAAAGGATCACGATGAGGTATTACCGCCAATTTTCGTGAAAACTCGTGGCATCCCGTTTAAGACGATTTTAACTGAGCTCGAGAAGCATGTTCCAGTGGAAAAGATCACCGTTCATACGGGCAGAGCTGAAACCGTCAAGGTTAAATGTGAAGATGAAGAAACACACAACAGGTTAGTCTCTGGAATTAAGTCTGATAATATTTTAAAAATTCAGCATCATCAACTGAAGTCGGAGAAGATCTTGAAATACGTAATTCGTAATGTGGATGTTACGTATGACCTCGATAACTTCCAAGAAGACCTAAAAAGAGCCAACTACTTCCCGGAAAAGGTAATTCGATTGATGAAAGCCAAAGGATCCATTGATATGCCGATGGTTTTGGTTCTACTCCCGAACACCGAACACAACCAGTCATTGACAAACATAACACGTATTGGGCCGCTGGCAGTATCAGTAGAGGGCATTCGAGGGAACAAGAAGCCACTACAGTTTACAACTGCCTGCGCTTCAGACACGTATCCATGGGCTGCACGGAAGATCCTCGTTGTAACAAATGTGCAGAGGGGCACCAGTCAAGAGATTGCCCCAAGATCAAAGGACAAGATCCCCCCAAAGTGCATCAGATGTGGTCAAGCTACACGAAATGTCCAAAATACCCCCAGGTTCAAAGGATGTCTAGTTCTAAAGTGACAGCAGGCAAATCCTATGCTGCCGCTGTGTCTACGCCGGAAGATAAAGGCCTCAACATCAACGACCTACCAGGTATGTATAAGCAATTAGGACGTATCTTTCATCTGTTTTCTAATCTAGGCAAAAGTTACCCACAGTTGAGTGGGCTCCTTACGACCAACTAATTTTAGTATGGCTGCACAACGTTATACTGTAATCAACAAAGGTGAACTTCGGTGCGTGATATGGAACGCTAGGGGCATTCTCCGAAAGCGTATCGAGTTTCACAACTTTCTGATAAAGCAAGAAATCGATGTTGCTTTCCTCTGTGAAACTCGCCTCAAACCAAGCCAAGACTTCAAGCTACCTGGCTATTGTGTGTACCGTAAGGATTGAATGGCTTCAAATGCTGCAAGATGTGCGTATGGGGGTGCTGCGATCATCATTAAGAAGGGAATTCAACACCAAGAATTAGTATCCAAGTCTTATGCAGGTATGGAATCGGCCTCCATCATTATCAATGACGTCTCCTGTGGTGAAATGAAGTTCGTGGCGCTCTACAATTCACCTAAACATTATCTTGACATTTGCGAGCTTGATGAACTCTTCAGTGGTGACACTCCAGTCGTCCTGGCTGGTGACCTAAATGCCAAACACCCAAGCTGGAACTCCAGAATGCAGAATTACAATGGCATGATTCTCTATAGCTACATACAAGGCAGAGATGATATCATCGCTGCTGGACCTGTGGAGGACATCTACTACTGCGACCACTCCCCTAGTAGTGACGTTTTGAATATCTCGCTCTTGAAGGGTATCTTCAAACCGTACAATATCTTCACGATTGATGACCTCTCTTCTGACCACAACCCTGTGGCGCTGAACTTTGACAATGTTGACATAAATTTCCGAGAGGAACTCGTACATCATCAAGATTGGAAGCTCTACAAAGATATTCTTAAGGACTATGGCTGCCATCCCGACATTGCTTACTGTACAGAGGACATCGATCAACTCGTTGATGACATCACCAGATGTATTGACAGTGCCATTGAAGCTAGTAAGTATCCATCAGAGAATAAACCCTATCATCGAATCCAACTCACTCCTGGAATCCAACGCCTAAATGCTGAAAGAAACAGGACCTGTAGACTGTGGCAACGCTATCGTGAACCTTGGCTCAAAACCAAGTACAACAGGCTAGTGAGAAGAGTCCAAGAGGATATAAAAGAGCTTTGCAACGCTAGATGGAATGAAAAACTCAAAAGCTTGTCAGCTCGCGACAATTCCATTTTATTAGGTCATTATTTTTGTTATATTTTAATTTAACTTTCCTTAAGGTCCAGTAAATCTCCTGAGGGAGGTTGACCGGTAGGTTCCACTCAGATTTCTTGTTATTATAAGGGTTCGGTTGTTGTGGTGGCAAATTGATATTAAGGGGGTTATCTATCCATTCTAAATAGTCCTGTAATTTCTCTTGTGTAAGTCTAATGTTATTCTTTGTGCGTCTTTTCCCTATAAATTTCCATAGATCGAAATGGTTGCCCGTGGACATGAAGCGTCTCTTTGCTTTTCTAATCTCTTCTTTATACTTTCTATTAAATGTTTTTAGTTCCTTTAAATGTTTGCTGTTACCAGAGATAGCTGCACGTTCATAAATAATTTTCCTTTCCTTCCATAGGTTTTGGATATCACTTGTCCACCAGTAAGTTCTTTTACGATGTGGTAAATGCCTTCGAAGAGTTAAACCAGACTCAAACAAAAGTATTTCCATTTTCTGGTGAAGGAAATGTAAGATCTTAACCACATCATGAATATCAAAGATTGGCGCCCAGTCATAATTTGTTACCTTCTCCCTGAAGGTGATCCAGTTAATATGATTAAAATTAAACTTGTTTGATATGTGAGGCGCTTGCTGAGGTATCTGATACGCGTTATTATCCATATCTATGCGCGTTAAAATTGTCTTGTGATCACATCTTGGCAAGGAATCCAGGTGCAGACTGGATACGGTCCAATTTTCCGGTAAAAATATTTGGTCAGTTATCGTCTTAGTTTTAGTTGTAATTCGAGTGGGCTCGCGGATAATCGGAATAAGATGCAACATTTCAGCGGCTTCATAGATTAGTTGCCTGGCTAAGGAAGGTCGTGGAAAATCGACGTTAAAATCCCCTACGATTATGTGGGGGACATTAGTATTTAGTCTTTGAATTATGTTAACGACACCATCAATATTGATGTAATTAGGCCGATAAATAACCAATATCCTCAAAGTTATTTATTTTTCATCATTGACTCAAGACTCTCATGGAACCGGCATATGTCCTATGCTCTGAACAGAGCGAAGAGGGCTAAGTAGAGTATCATAGCTCTCATGGGTTGTAACAGCGCCCTCAGCATTGACAACAAGCTACTTCTGTACAAGTCGATTATCCGGACCATACTCCTCTATGGCATCCCTGCGTGGGCGACTATCTGTAAAACCAGATGGAGTGAACTACAGTCATTCCAGAATGTTACCCTAAGGACCATTGCCCAGCTGGACAGAAGGACGGTGAAAAACCAATCCATACACTTGGATTTAAACATGGCCCATATTGGAAAGTTTATACAGGATCTCCTTTTGATTATGATACAGAAGATGAAGACTCACGACAATAAACTTGTGAATGGGATACTGAAGAACTCATTGAATATGAACTGGCATACAAAGTATCGTAAACCGAGGCATGTTCTTGACGTCAATTTTGAAGATATTAGCAACGTCTCTTTCCCGGACTACTGGAAGATGTGATAATCTTCTCTCTCTTTGTATTTTTTATTTTGTTTGTATTTTGTTTCTGACAATCGTCAATCTTATTTTCTTTTTTATAATATGGAAGACCGCTTGGGTTGGTTAGGCTTCTTGACTACCTCAGTGTATTTCATTTGGTGTTTATTCTGGTTAGATGAGCTTTGTGAAAGCGCTGCTTTCGTCTCATCCTAACAAATGTACACTTTACTGTTCGATTGTCGATTTGTCATCTCCTGTGAAGAATTTAATTGTGCGTGCTGTACAAAAGGAGGAACTCATCGTGGAGTCGCCATGCAGTTCAATGTGAGCAAAACGGCAGTGACGGAACACTGGTAACGTTTCCATGCAAGAGGCAAGGTTGCTCTATCTAAGAAACCCAAAAGACCACCATCCACAACATTAAGGCAGGACAACAGCCTTAAAGACTGTCCACTGCAAACCCTCGGAAGCCTGCTACGGAACCCAATCAAGAAATGCTGGAGTTTCACAATGGTAACGTCAGTGTTAGCACCACAAAACGACGCCTGTGTGATGTGGGCCTTCATGGACAACGACCTTCCAAAAAGCCTTTAATGTCTTACAAGAACCGAATGGCCCAATTGAAGTTTGTACAAGAGCACATCAACTGGACATCCAAAGAGTGGTCTAATATTGCTTGGAGTGGTGAGTCCAAGTTTATGTTGGTCAGTATTTGATTCCATAACAAGATAAACTTGCACTCATTACTCCAAACATTTTTAGACCACTCTTTGGAACTCCAGGTGATGTGCTCTCATTCAAACTTCAATCGGGCCATTCGGTTCTTGTAAGAGATTAAAGGGTTTTTGGAAGGTCGTCGTCCATGAAGGCCCACATCACACAGGTGCCGTTTTGTGATGCTAATACTGACAATAACGTTGTGAAACTCCTGCATTTCTTGATTGAGTCCTCGTACCCGACATCCGAGGGTTTGCAGTGGACAGTCGTTTAAGGGTGTTGTTCTGTCTCAATGTTGTGGATCGTGGTCTTTCGGGTTTCTTAGATCGGGTAACCGTGCCTCTTGCTTCAAAACGTTGCCAGATTTCCATCACTGCCGATATGCTTACATTGAACTGCTTGGTGACGTCACGATGAGTTCCTCCTTTTGTACAGCACGTACAATTAAATTCTTCACAGGAGATGACAAATAATGATGGCTCATCTTTTATACACGTCATAGGAAACAACATATGCAAGATAGAAAGCTCTCATTTAGCAGTAGTGATGTGCCAATACCGATGCCAATAGCATCAATACTTACAGTATCGAGTAAGTTGCAGTATCAAAGGTATCGAGTGTTTGTACGAGGGCATATTGAAAAGTAATGCATCCATGGCTGTAACTTTTTTATTTTTTAACCGATTTTCAAAATTCTTTTTGTATCTGATACTTACATTTGTCCTCGATGTAATGCACTATTCACTTTTCGACATAGTCCTCATTCCTTTCCACGCATTACACCAACGCATGGATTAGTTGGGTGAACCCGTCGGAGAGGAATTCCGGGATTGTCGTCGACACGAGGATTGAATGGCAGTTTTGGATCCTCTTCTGCAGCACGATAACGCCCGTCCGCACACGATCGCCACACATCAGAAAGGGTTGCAGCGCCTACAGTTCAAAGATGAAAAACTGCAGTTCAAAAATGAAAGACTTTGCACCTTGCGACTTTCACCACTTCCCAAAGAGTAAAGAGCACCTTAAGGGCCATGAGTTGCGTTCCGACGACGAGGTGAAACCTGCCTTCGGTTCTGGTGTCGACAACAGCCCCGGAATTCGTCTCCGACGGGTCCACCCGACTAGTCGCGCGTTTGCGCAATGCGTGGAAAGGGATGGGGACTATGTCGAAAAGTGAATAGTGCATTACATAGAGGACAAATGTAAGTATCAGATACAAAAAGAATTTTGAAAATCGTTTAAAAAATAAAGTTACAGCCATGGAGGCATTACTTTACAATATGCCCTCGTACGAGTATCGGATGGCAGTATCGAGTATATTTTGAATCTGGTTGTTAGACTTGTCTTTATCGAAATAACTAATCTTTATCGAGACTGATGAAGTGAATGAGAAAGATGAAGTGGATAAGTGGATGAGGAAAGTTTCGGTATCGTTTATAATCGACAAACTATAATTGCGGTTTCCGCGTGAACTAGTGAACGGTTCATTTTCCATTTCGGTAAATGGCACAGGAGAAAGAACAAATAGAAAACTAGGGGGGAAATGGCATTATTAAAATAATAAAAAATAAAAAATGTAAATTTCAACTCCAAAATAAAAACACTAATGAAAAATAATTTTTCAAAAAAGAAAAATAAAGAAATAACTCAAATTTGTTTAAGTAAACTTTACTAAACTATTTACTGGTTTTACTATGTCTGTCTGTCCCTTTAATATTTTCTACACTTTTTTGATATAGATGGTTAAAATTTGGAATGTAGCTTACAATGGGCATGTGCTACTTCAGTATTTAGTTTATTGTATTTTCGATTGATCCAGTGGGGTAGAAATTACAGGGGTGAAAGTTATAGGGGACGATTTGGTCGATATGGTATAAACCTATTTAAAGGGGTGAATTTGGTGTACAGATTCTCTAGGCAATATCTACATTAAAGAATGACTTAAGAATGGATAATACGGGATTTTATTCTATGCTACATCTCATATGTTAAGATTATTAATGAAAAATAGGAAAGAAATCTACATTACTATGAAGTTTGGACCAAATTCTTCCAGTGGGGTTGGAAAAGTGGGGATACTGGTTGCCTGGTCTTTAGAACTATTAACGTTTTCAAAAGGCAACGTATTGCATGTGATATATCATTCAATCGAAAGAGATACGAAACAAAGAAGGTAGAGTTTATTTTTATTTGCTAAATCCTTCATTCGAGAAAATCAATTTTTGATTTAAAAAATTGAGATTGCAAAGATAAAAAATAGACCAACTCTGCTATTTTCCTATGCCTTCCTCTGAGAAATTAATTTCTTGTTAATTATTTCAATAATCAGGAGAACGAATAAAATGCAAACAATTCCATTGAATATTTTATCAAAAATCATTAATCTTTATTAAACAAAATAATTTATCAAAATCTGCTATTAAAAATTCAATAAACTTTTTTCATCAAAAATACAAGATGTTATAAAATTCTTTTTTTATAGAAAATGTAACAATTTAAAATATTAAAACTCGTGTGCCATCTTGGGTGAACTTTTTTTTATAATGAAATATGAAAAGTTATATTAGAGGCAACACATAATTTCGGATTGTTAAATTCAGCCCATTTTTCTGCGCTTAAAATGTATGAATCGGTAGACATAAAATAGTATCCTCAACTTTATATACGGAAACTGTGAAATTTGATTGTATAACTATCAACTTAGTTTGAATTAATGTAAGGAATGAGAGTCTGTATTTTGGCTCAAATTCATTCCAAATTCTCTAAAATTGCATTAAATATAGTTTACTTGGATTTTTTTTTTTTTTTTTTTTTTTTTTTACTTTACTCTACTGTTTGTTTACCTCTTAAATATTTTTTGGTTGTGCAATACTCGATAGTTCCAGTATCAATTACTCGAAGAGTATTGCACATCACTATTGAGCAAAAAATGAAAAAAAATCTCCTGATCACTTATTTATGAGCTGGCTAAAATCAAACAAATTTAAATATTTAAATTTCTAAAGATCCTAACCAATCGTAATTTTCTTCCTTCCATTCCTCCACAGCCGGAATGGACTATTCCTAAATCATAAATTGATGGTCGTATACTTTTGAGCGCTCCTGTATGTTGTGTTTTAGTCCTCTATTAAGTAGGTGCTTCTCCTCCTCTGAGAATTCAATGGTAGTAAGGTTAATAACTTTACCATGGAACATAAATTTACTGGCCTGTCTTGTGTTGGCTGCAGTTAAAAACGAAGAACTTTCCTTGACTTACTACATTGCTAGAAGAAATGCATTCCCGAACAAAATCACCCGATCGATATATTAAAGGACAAAACACAGTTTCAAACGCAAAGAAGAACCACCCAACAATGAAATTCTGCAATATGCTACTTTCACATTCATGGGCTCAGAAGTTACTAGAATAATGAACATATTCAGAGACAAAGAGACTGGAATAGCAAACATATTCAGAGAATTGCTTACAGGACAAACAATAAATCGAAGTATGCATTAAACCCAAAACAGGACAGCCAACATGAAGATGTATACATATCCAGTAGAATGTATAAACTGTAACGTGCCAAAAAACCCGCAGAGGTAGTTTTGTCACGAACAGTCAATTACGAACGGCTGCTTGAGTAAAAGACGTTCGCCTCCCCAAATTCTTATAAATCTCTCAATTTGTTGATTCTAATACCTACTAATCCTGCGTAGACTCTATATATATAACTCAAAAATTAACGCTATCCCAGATAAGTTTTAAAATAGAAAATAACTCACCCCACCTAGAACGAGGAGATAAATAAGTACTTTAAGGATCGCGGTACGATACTTCAAGTTACCAAAAAATATAAAAATCAAAAAAATTTTAAGCCCCTCAAGGAAATTATTTAAAAAATTGGAATATTAAATGGTTATGATAATTCAAAAGAGAAGGTACCACAAACTCCAAACAAATTATCTCCTTTATTACATTTTGAAATAAAGATTGGTGAACAGAATAATGTTAGTGATAAGCTTCAACCGGGAAGAGACGACGAAATTGCTGAGATCCGCCTCGAGAAGAAGGAAAATGGGCTGAGAGCTCAGTAAAAAAGTCCAAATAGTCAGTCCGTCGGGGTGAAAAGTAGAAGAAAACCTGATGAAACTACTTTGATTGGAGCCTTCAGATACACCAGGAGGAAGTTGAATGAAGTGTTATCTAAGACGAATTGAGCTTATTATTTAATGCAAGTTCACCAAATATAACTGTTTGGAAACAAAAAAGAAAAAATAATAACAAAAGGAAATTCAGATAAACTTAAGGCTACAAAAGGAATACAAAAAGAAAACTTAAATAATTATCTTAAAAAAAAATAAACTAACTAAAATAAAAAACTAAAGAAAATTATAAGAAATGGATAGAATTCTGATCAGGGTAGATACAAACACAGAACAAAAGGGAAACATTATTAAAAAAAGGATAAAGCTCACAGAATTATATTACATTATTACGATGAAACATCAAACACAAGGGGAAAGGTAGCAGGTGGCTAAAGGGCGGACGCACAAAAGAAACAACACAGCAGACAGACGAAAGTTACGCCAAACACGACCCTGAAATGAAAAAACAAAAAAAAAAAAAAAAAAAAAAAAACAAGCAAAGAAAGTAAAAAAAAAATTAAAGCACAGTGGAAATGAATCTGGAAGTTAATTTATTGAATTTAAAAAATTATGTTCCATGATGATTCCTCGCAAGCTGCAATGATTTGATTTTAGGCGTGTAAGAACTACGAAAGTTAAAGAACGGGTTGCGGTGAAGCAACAATAACGGTGTAGTCTTATCACCCCGACGGAGTAGAACTATTCATGTTGAACAGCAATAATGATACAGTGAAAACGGCTGACTTGGAGAATCACGTAAATACAATCTAGTGGCTGAAGGAAAACGGTCAATGGAGAAAGTCACGTCCAAGGAGACGAAATGATTACACCACTGCAAAATAAATAGGAGTGTAAGAGTCAAATGAGAAGAGAAATGAGCGAGTTACTAGAGATTCGTTGAGTTCCCAAGAACATGACGGCGAAAGAATAAACTTTTCGGAGAGTAAACCTGAATTACTGTTGAAATAAAAAAAACAGATAACAGTCTTACTTGGACGTGGATTCTTCCATAATTACTCCTTCTGACGAACAAAACAAAATTAACGGCATAATTCTGACAAAACTCAAAGCTGGATTCCTACTTAACTAGATGTAGTCTCTGACGACCATCGTGTCGTGGAATATTGCAGCGAGTAGGAAAGAATATAGCCAGGAAAAGACACTTTATGTCTCATCTTCAACGAACAATACCCCAAGAAAATCATAGCCAAATAAACTTATCCAAGCGGTCGCAACAGACCTCCAAAAAGCCTACCGGATAAGTGAATCTGCATTTTTTGGCTAAGTCCAGGATAGAAATTAAGACGTCAGGCGATTACATCTTGAGACTGTCCTTTTTCAGACAAGTAGACCTGAGGAGTTCATCCGAACACGGCTAGGCGCTGACTGCCTTTTTTGATATCTCTGCCCAAAAAAAAATTTTCTTTTTCAAAAAAAAAAAAAATTTAAATTTTAAATAACTCTATGCCACGCGATCGCTGAACTCGCGCTAATGCCTGAGGAACGTGACGCTTCAAAAGTTTTTCTCACTAATTAGACACCAACAATCCTAAATAAACAAAAGACTTTTAACCACCCAACAATCATGTAACTTCAAAACGAAGGAATTATAAATAATCTAAGAAAGATTTTAATTATATTAATTTTAAACAAATTTCCTGTATTCCTTTTCTATTTTCTTTTGAGGATCGTCGCAATGATTAAAAAAAAAATAAACGGGTAATTGACAGTCGATAGTGGAAAACGTTAATTCAAAAGCAATGAGACCTTGAGATTAATTTGTGAGGCAAACTGCGTTTAAAAAAAAATCATCATGTGAATTTTCGCAGTAGACACGTTTCCTTAATCCATCATCGTAACAAAAAGACATTATTTATGCAACTAAAACGAAAACCTGGCCAGGTTATTGTAAAGAAATTTTGCAAATATTTCCTTGTACAAGTAAGAGACGATAAGAACAAGGTGGTCTTTTTACCGAGAAAAATTCTGGCTTCTTCTCCACTAACGCGGAGTTAATGTAACGCGACAAGAACGCGTCACGTGAACCCTTTAAATTCCCTTAATGGAGGGGGATCACAGGAACCTCCCTATAACCGACCGGAAGCCCACAAAATCTGTTTATCACAGAGATCTAAAAAAGGTGCTGTGATAATTTAAATAGATGTATATTTAAATATTTGATTATAATAAAAGACAAGGGTCAACAGTGGCTTAAATAAACAATAAAGCGGTTTAATCAAACAAGGTTGAGGGTACATTAAAGGCTCAATAAAATATAACAATTAATTGATGCATATAAAAATAAAATTAAGAAAAGAAAACAACGCTGTCCCTAACAGACGCGGGAGGTAAAGATTCTAAATACGATCGAGATCAGTTAATAACGAGAGACCAAGCAAGTTCCCGGCTTGGGATAGGTTTCTAACCGCATAGTAAAGGCTGCTAGGGGATACACAAGAACAGGGTACTTACAGTTATGAAGTTCTAGGAGCGAAGTCTTGAAGATACACATTCGGCATACGTTCTCTCAGGAAAGCACGATCCACGATGCCTCTCATTCGAAAGACCCGCCTTATATATCACCCTAGCATTACCCATAATTCTATGCGCGTTACCACGATCCTGATTGGCTGCCTGCCATTCCGATCTCCTCATCCCCTGGTGGTCACAATCCAAATTATTCACAACAGTTCCGGATCTTCCACTGGCGACTTGGAGTCTCCTATCTCCATTCACGGGCGCTGATTCCCCACCCCGGGGGAAGGGGGGGGGGGGCAGACGCAGAAGTTACTAGACGTTGTAATTGACGAATGTCACAGTGCGATCGAAAAAATGAGGACCACACGTGTCAAAAAAATACCCAGAAGTCAATACCAATAGTCGACTGAGAAAAATAAGGGGTGCAAAATATAAAAGCTAAGCCATCCGTGTTAGAATGAGAGCAAATGCCTGATAGAAAAACCTCCCGGAACAATCTCCATTTAACACAAATAAAGGCGAATGACTGTGCAGAATGAATCGGGCTTCAAAAAAAAAATTTTTCCATGAAATATGGAACCATGTCGCGAAAAGGTACGCAACAAAACTTACATGTCCCTCATGTGGATGTTACTATATCGGATGTACAAAACGAACATTCAACGGAGTACAGGAGGTCTTGGATCAACGGGGACCACAAGTCAACATTCGCCAACCACGTCAATTCCAACAAACGCTGATTCGGCCTGATGCAGGACATAATGTCCATTTTAAAAATCGTTAAAGACCCCAGAAAGATCCTCACCTATGAATCTCTAATTATAAGAAGACACCTGAAGATGAATAGAGACAAGATATTAAATAACCAGATTAATTTCAACACAAATCCATTACTGGAGAATGTAAACAGCATTATCTACCAGACATGAAAAACTAAACCGTGTCTTTTATCATGTATCAATCTTGTTCAGAGGGGGAAGCAAAATAAATAGAATTTAATGGGTGGTACTTTAAAAGAAAGAACCCCAAAACTTAAGAGTAAACGTGGCTCGTTAAAAGACTTTTATTTTGGTTTAAAAATTGCCATATTTATTTATAAAATACAAAAATTCAGTACAAAAGAATGTTCTATACAATACGATTTAATTGAGGAATAGGCATTGCAATCTCAATTACAAAAGAAAATATTTCTCGGAATAAAATAAAGAAATACTTAAATGTACGTTAAATACAGCAAAACACTGTAACGAGAAATATTAATCGCTACTTTGAGCGAATTGAGATTAAATACAAAAAAATTGAGACAGACCAATTCCTTATAAAGAATAAGGAAAAGAAATTTCAAAATTCCCATTTAATGTCTAAAGAAAGACTGCGAAATAATAATTATTAATGGGGAATAAGATTGAAAATGTGCAGCATGGCGTCCCTTATGCGTGTTATTGTTGAAATAGCATTAAAAGAAATTTCATTATTACCGTATGGGTAAACCTGCAAAACAATGCTGCTCAGTAAAGAATCATGGCTGCCGCAAGAAAGTGAGAAATTCAATAAGAAACTAAACATCGAACGGCAGGGTAGGAGTAATTTGCAGAGCATTGGAATGAAAATGATAAATGGAAGTTGAACGTCATGCTGCAGGCTAGTAAGGACGTGGAGGACCAGAAGGAGGGACGACTGGTCAAGCCAGAGGCTGGAAGTGGTCTGTCTGAAATAAAAAAAAAAAACCAGTAACCACGGGAAGAACATCAACAATAGTGGGACACACATCCTTGTGATCACGAAAATTATTTGTGAGGGACAACTAGCTGCAGACAGTGATAATCACGGAGATTTTTTAATTAACATTTATTAAAACAATATATACTCAACAATCACTGTCTGCAAAACAGTAAAAAAAAACAAAGAATAGAAAAAATATGATAATTAATTACAAATAAAATTAAATCTATTTGTACATAAAAAATCTGAGTTTTCCCGAACAAATCTCAATCATTTTAATTTAATTTATTTATTATTATCTTTGTATGCAAAGTTCACATTATTTATGTAAACTCAATATTCAATAGTCACTGTAAATGGATATTACCATTTTGTAAGCCCACCAATCTCCTGATTGGTGGATAAGCAGGGTGTTCTACCTTTGCTACTTGTAGTCGGTCCAAATTCCTGAGGATGAGATGAATCCCGATACGTTGTCGAACGCATATTAAAATATATTCTTGAGAGTCTATATTAAAAGACCCTACCTATTGCTATTCCTGAACCTTTTATCATTACTTGTCACCTAGCCATATAGACCATAATGCAATTACAGGTTATTAATGGTTACACTTCTAGTGATCCAACATGTAACCACTCTCTTAATTTCTCATTTCTTAAGAGCAAAGCACATGTTCTGATCAAGTAGTGATATAAATCAATATGCAGATTAACCCAACCAAAGCATAAGCTTATCTCTTCATTTAGACAAAAAAAAAAAAAAAAAGAAGCAGAAATGCTACAAGGGACATGTCAAGATATAATCACAGATGTGACATGTAAAGTTAAAAAGCGTGAAACCGCCCAATCAATGCGACGGTGATGGCACACAGTGAATGGATTGATTCACAGAGAAATGTATTACTTATTAAAAACTGTTGATTTGCAGCTAGGTTTGCTCGGTTTATTTGCACAAGATATTTTAACGAAATGTACGAGCTATAGCGTTCTCGCCACGTGGGCTCAGATTGAGACCAAGGAAAATTTTTTTTTTCCGTTAGTTGCTCCCTCACCTTGGTTCTTAGCCACCAACTTTTCTTCTGGTTCCCAATTTTTCCGCTTAGGTCACTATTTTGTGATCTCGCCCGAGTTATTCTTCTCAGTAGCGGCTGACATTCAGGCTTTCGAGTGGCTGGTTTAGGGACTCCAGACGTATCCTGGTTCACCCCTCTCCCAATTTCTCCCCACCATGCGATTTTCCTCTTGAATTGCTATTATAGACTTGACGAAACAGAGTTACGAAAGTTACAGTAGCCCCCTCCTAATTAAAGGGTCTACACGACGCGTTCGGTAAGTGTCAATTTCCCCGCCTAATTACGCACATTTAACGTTTAATCGACTGAACCCTGACTGTTCTGATTCTTAGTCTGGTCAGACTTATATCCACTTTAAAAACTCAAGAGTTATTTACTAGAGCTTTTGGTGCAGTAATTAAGGTATTCCTCCAGTGTAATGTTTACAGGATTTCCTTTGCAAATTAAATTTCAATAGTGTCGGTCGCAAAAAAAGGCAACTTGAGGTCCTCGTCGTTGTAAACTGGTAATTTTATTGTGAGCATACTGGGATTCTCACCTTTATTAATCAACGTCAATCTTTGTCTTTAATAGTTTTTTTATTTTTAGAATGTTTAAGTAACTGACTTCTAATGTTTGTTTTTTTTTGAAATTGTTACTACGAGGCTTCTTAGTTATTAATTCTACAAGCTTTTTGGAATATAATCATACCTTCGGCACAAGCCTTTAAAAAACAAGGTTTTCTTTAAATTTTTCCTTTTATTCTTTAAATATTTTGTTTATTTAATTTTAAAACTTTATTTGTAGTATGGGGAACATGCATGAAAATTTTAAAAAGTTGTTTTCGATAGTATTAGTTATCAATATCAAGGAATGATGATTCGTTTTTTCTAAAAATGTATAATTATTTTTTAAAAAATTATGAAAGATAGGACCTCATAAAAACGCTACGTCATAGCACTCTGTGCCGTGATGTCACGATCCTCCTGCCATCCTGAGTCTATAGCTTTCTCCTTCGTTGACAGTACTAAGTCTCCTGAAAATATCGACAAGAAAATCGTGTTCAAACCCAGATGGTGTTTCGTACCCATCTATATAAACACTTCAAAATCGGTACCTGATAAAATTTTTCTAACAGATCCCAAAAACCCTGAGAAAAGAAAAATTATTTTCGGCAGCAAGAAAGGATAACACTCGTCACATTATCGGAGAGAAATCGAGAATGTATTTTTGCAAACAATTTTTCGACGAATGTTTTTTATTTAATATTGTTAGTGCATATCGTATATGTAATTGATTAAAAACACATGTGCATTATATCATTTAAAAAAATCTAACAACTTGTCAATAAAAAACTAACTTATTTTATTTTCTGTGAGCACAACAGGTTTCCCCAATTACAATGTTCACTAAAATTTACAATTTCACAAGTTAAAAGTTTTCAAATATTTAAAACTTGCAATATACGGAATGTGAAGTACAATTAAAAAAAAAACAACAAAAAAACAAAACCATAAGCGAGAGTAAACTTTTTATTAAGATTAAGTTAGTTTTATTTATAGCGTTATTTTAAATCTTAACAAAAATAAAGAGATCGGCTTTTATTAGTGTCGGCATGGATGAAAGAAACAGGATGGACGACTCCCTATACATGATCTCCTTTATAACTACAGACCTGTTTTAGCATTCAAAAACCATGGTCACGGCTAGTTTCAGATATCTCTCACAAGGGTCACACACAAACCCCTTATCCACCCGTTTCCTAACGTGTGAATGTGTTGTAAAAAAAATTATTTTTATGTGATGCTGATGATTTATTTAATACACACATTCTGAATTAATATGTCAACTAGATAAAAATAGAATAATACTACTGCCATCTTTATTACTTCATTTGATATAATATTTATTTAATTCTTACATATAATAAATCCAATTGGTTTAACATAAAATTGGCTTTCTAATTGTAAGTGCATCTTCGGCTGGGTAGGACCTATTTGTAAATTTTTAATATATTATTTTGTTTTTATCTAGTTGAGATATTCATTTCTAAAGTCTTGGTGTTTCCTCAGCGTAATTCAAACTTTCCTTTAAAATAATAACCTTTTTGTGGTCTTTAAAAACTGAAATAAATACAGGGTGACCGAAGGGAGTCGGACGGATTTTTAAAAAAATAACCGTACTTCGTAGATTTAAAGTTGAAATGGACAAAAACTTGTAAATAAAACAAGAGTGTCAAGTCCTGTTATTGGAGTTACATTCAGTTATGAAAAATAATATCATTTAGATGACGACCATCCTCTTGGTTGCAGCCTTCAATCCTTCGCTTGAAATTGTCCATCACTGGAGCCATTTATTGTTGTTTGATCAACAGCTGGACGAGTTACATGGTATCAAAAATATGAAATATAATGATATGAAATTATATAAATGAAATAGCTGTTTAATGGAGAATATATACAAATAAAACTAATTTTAATATTTACGTACAATAAAAATTCTTTGACTACCATTTCACTAATTGTCCTAAAAATTAATTCTCTCATTACGTGGAACCAATTACCATATATGGTACATTGTAGTGTCTTTGATTCTTTTCGCTAGTGCTGAATTTGCAATTGTATTCATTTTAATAAGAAGCTTAAAGAACGTATATCATCTAATCAACTGTTGTATCAGTTTTTATAATTTGTTTACTTATTCATAATGTACATATTTAGTGCTGCTTTTCATGTTGAATAAATTGAGATGACTTCAGTCAAGTTCCAGCACCTGCAGTTGTTGTTAGTGGTATAATTTTATTTCACTATAACTGTACAAGAGTCGACTTTCGCCTTTCTTATGGCATCATCAGTTGTAATTATATTTATATTTTTCAATCTAGTGTCTTATTTAAATTTTTATTCAGTGCTTTTTACTTCTTTTTTGTTGATACACATGATACAATTTTGGATGTATACATGCCAACAATACATCCAAAATTTTCCGTCTGTCCGCGATAGATCTGAGATCGCCAGTTCAAATCCAGGCACCAATGGTGTATTTTTTTTTTTTTTTCTCGTTTTTTTGATAATTTAAGTTTTTCTCGTGACCTGATATTTTTCTGCATTTTAAGTCTGTGTACGTATTTTTTCTTCAAAAATTTTCCTCTTAACTTCCATACTCAAGTTTCATCTATTATTTAAAATATTTTTTAGTTCTATCTCTTTTTATATGACAACAATTAACTAACTTAACAATGATCTGGTTCAACAATATTTCGCTAATTATTTGTTTGAATTGACGACAATACCAAAAGCAATATTGAAAGTATTGTTAAAGTCAAATGAATAAGAACTGTTTGCTTTAATTTCTATAATGAAATTAAAGAAAGGGGTCATAATTTTTCCAAGAACTATAGTACAGTATATCCAATTATTCTCAATTTTAGAATACACAAACTTATTGGAGTAATAATTTCATGGTGAACAAATTCAAATAATAAGGAATTTATTTTTATTAATGGAAATAAATTAGTACTAGTAAAAATAATAATAATAATAATAATAATGATAATAATAATAATAATAATAATAATAATAAATGAAGCGCAGGTTCTTTTCTCTAACATAGTTAAGGTTATTACTTGTAGGACATATTATAATAATAGAGAGAATCATTAGATTGTGACATATGTCAGTTATTTAAAGAATTTTTTTTTTGAGATCCTTTGTATGGTTACAAAGCCAATTGTCATTATGTTTTTGTATTTGTAAGAACTCATGATCTCACCTTGCTAAATTATGATCATTCTTGACATTCTAGTGTTGGATATTAAGCCCCAGTTGTGCTTCGGGAATTTTGGATGCCCTTTTCCCACCGTAGGTACAAAACCTCCTCTGCAATAGCGAAGTTCGCCATGCGGCCGTTAGGCCTAACGCCCGTCGAGACTTCTTTCAAATGATTTTAAGTTAAAAACTTGTCAAGTGACTGCGTATTTTATTAGAGTTATGGTGCTTGATTCAGAGTGTGATAATTGATAAGATTTGGAATTTATTTAATCAGATTTATTATGTTTTAGAACCATTTTATGTATTAAGCTATGATTTGTTGTTGCAATGCATGCTGGTAGGACAGAGAATCGATACTTTCCACAATGATATTGTCACTTGGAATTCCGGAAGTGTTATGGGTGCTTCCAGGCTTGCCACCAGAGGGCGATCCCAGGATTCACTGCGGAATTGGCCGTTAATATAAAAGGGGGCAGCGCAAAGCTTGAATTCATTCCAAAGCCAGATCTCATCCAGTTAAGATGGTCCTAATCCAGTGGTCTTCTCAGCCAGTCGATCTCGTCCTAATCCAGTATGCAAGGTAGCTATATTCATTTGGTTTTGCATTGTCTTGTTTAGTCATTCCTAAATTCCTTAGATACCTAACTTAAATTTCTAGAGTTAATGTTGGAAATTTATATTAGTTGAATTTGTTATTATGTTAAGGGGAGAATTAATCGGTTTTTAATGAACAGCTTTAGAACATGGAACTTTAATTTGTTAATATTTGTGTCAGAGCATATGTGATTGCAACTTAACCCTATTGTAAGTTAACTTTGAGTTATGTGTGTTAATAGTTTCTCTTCTGAATTAAGCAGTATTGATCATTATGTATGTGAAAGCAAATGTGTAGGATAGTCATTATTTGTAAATATTAAATTCTTATTCATCCAATCCTAAACCTTGACTTGTTTGTCTCATTATTCTGATAAATTTCACAACCCATATACCACAACTGGCACCCGAACAGGGACTGTGAAATAAAGAATAATGGAGGAGGATAATAACAATAATTCTGAAGTAAGGACAGCTGAAGGTAGCGTCTCCGCCGTGTCGGGTTTCACTCACTTGATCCCCACATTTTCTGGCGATGATAACTCGATTGATTTGGAGGGTTTCTTTTGTGCCATCGATAATGTAGCTGTATTAGCTGGCTGGAGTGATGAAATTAAGACAAATGTTCTAAAGGCCAAGCTTGAGGGAACAGCGGCATGAAAGTTTAATGAACTTCAACTGTACAAAGTAGATGATTGCCAGAAACTTAAGGGAAGATTGGTCAGGGCTATGGGACGTAGGATGGATAAGAAGGATGTCATGAGGGACTTCTTTTTGGCTCAACAAGGGAAGAGGGAAAGCGTGGAGGAATTTGCCGCCTGTTTAGAGCATCTGTGGGATAAGCTAGTAGGGTATGAGCCCAATATGAAGCCTCAGAGGGGAACGTTATTACTTAAGAGATTTTCTGAGAATCTGCTTCCCATACACATTAGAACCATCTGGCACAAGGAGCCGGATACATTTGAGAAGGCAGTTGAGGAGGCCATTAAATCGGAAGCCCTAGAAATTAAGACTAAGGTTGGAAACTGTAATGTCGGGGAGACCAAAGAGGTGCGGGATAGAATAGAGGCTCTTGAAAACCTAGTGATACATCAAGGTAAAATGTTAGAGTTGAAGGAAAAGGAAAGGGACAGTAATCAAAAGGTTATGCGAGACCTAGTAGAGAAATTGGGATCCCTCGAGATTAAGTTAGAACAAAAGACAAGGAGACCCGACTATAAACCTAGGAACGAGAACTGCTATCGCTGCGGGGAGCGGGGACATTATGCCAGATTTTGTAGGAATAAGCCTTTAAACTAGACAGAGCCGATCCTGCAGACCAGTATGATTCGGCTGGGGTAGATAAGGTAGTAAATCTGGTCAGTTTAAGAAGCCCAAAGGATGGATTTTATAAAGTCAAGCTAAGAATTGAGGATTTTTTTTATAGTAGCTCTAATTGACACAGGCTCCCAGGTATCGATAATTGACGAAGGGGTCGCGGAGAAGCTAGGGGATAAAGTAACCTGGGAAAATATATCGATTCTTATTAAAGGGATAGGAGGGCAAATCCAGAACATAAACCATGCTATATGGGCCAATGTCCACTCTGAAGAAGGGATCTCCGGATATAGAAAGTTTGTCTGCATGGATTTGAAAGGAAGAGGATATCAGGCCATCCTGGGCATGGACTTAATTAAGAGCATTATGATAGAGTGCAACAACATACAAAATCACTCACAGCAAAAGAGCATTTTAGATGAAGAGCAAAATTGTCTGATTAATAAGCTAATTGATACGTATGCTGATTGCTTCGGAGAGGATGTGGAGGTTTTGAGTGGGGTTAAGGATGTAGTTGTGGATTTTGAGATTGACAAAACAAATCCCGTCTTTGTCAGACAATACCCCATACCCCATAAGCACCTCAAGTCATTTAGGAAGCGTATTGATCAATACAGGGAGGCAGGCATTATTGAGCCCAGCAATTCCCGCTGGAACTCCCCTGTATTCATAGTACAGAAAGACAATGGTGACATACGCATGACCCTAGATTTAAGAAAGGTTAACAGCATTACTCAAGGGGTGGACTTTCCCATGCCCAGACCTCATGAGATCTTCCAGAGTCTCAATGGAAAGGTATATTTTTCGGTGCTGGATTTAAATTCCGGCTATTTCCAGATCCCTCTCGCGGAGCGTCTACGTGAGTGTTATGCATTCCAGACACCATGGGGAAAGTTTCAATTGACCAGACTTCCCTAGGGAGGAAAAAACTCCGCCTCTGCTTTTCAAGGCTTCATGTCGGACATTCTTGGTGAATACTTAGGGAGAGGTATATACGTATTTCAAGACGATGTCCTGGTCTACTCTGATTCCTTTGAGGAGCATTTGGCTCTACTAGAATGGGTTCTGAAGGTCTTCAAGGCAAAAAATTTGATATTAAAAAGGACAAAGTGCTCCTTTTGTGTTCCCAACGTCATGTATTTGGGACACATCATCTCAGGAGACGGTATAAAACCTGATCCTGGAAACGTGGAACATATTGAAAAGATTCCCCCCCCCCCCCTTCAAACATTAAGGAAGTGAGATCTTTATTAGGGGCAATAAACTTCTATCGTCCGTTCGTTAATAATTTATCAGATACCTTGTTGCCCATTACTAATTTGACCAAAAAGGGAACCAGGTTTAAATGGTCCGAGGAGTGTCAGGAGGCGTTTGGGAAGGTAAAAAAGTTCCTGAGCAGTCAGCCGGTGCTTGTCCCGCCTGATTACGGGAAGGAGTTCATCCTGTTCACTGATGCCTCGATTGGGGCAACCGGAGCCGCGCTGCATCAAGTCAAAGATGGATGCCTCAGGCCTATAGCTTTCTATAGTTATAAACTAAATAAGGCCCAGTTGAATTACAGTACCATTGAGAAGGAGGCTCTGGCCATCCTGATGGGTCTCAGACAGTTTAGGCACATCGTTTTGGGATTTCCAGTAATAGTTCGGAGTGACCATAAACCTCTGGCGTTTATAAAAAATTTGAAGCACTCCAACCAGAGGCTGCTTAGATGGTCGCTAGAACTTGAGGAGTACAATCTGGAGGTAGAGCACGTGAAAGGGGAAGACAACGGAATAGCTGATCTATTATCTAGGTTGCCTGCCAAAGAAGTCCAGGTTATTATCCAATTGAATCACCGTGTATTAATAGATAAGATCATAGCCTCGCAAAAGGAAGATCCATTCATGTCCCCACTAGTAAATGGAAGGAGAAAGCAGAAAGGCTTCTTTGTTCAGAACAGGACATTAAAGAAAGGAGGTCCTCGTGGGCAAAACAAACTATGTGTAGGTGGGTCAATGCGGCAGGAAATCATGGAGAAGGCTCATTCAGGTAGTTTGGCTGGTCATCAAGGGGTAGGTCGAACCTTGGGGTCACTGAGAAAATGGTATTATTGGCCCAACATGGAAGGCGACGTCAAGAATTTTATCAGAGATTGTCGCATATGCCAACAGTGCAAGCTTGGCAAAGGAAAGGCTCCTTTCCAGGAGGGGTTATCAGCCTCTTTTCCGTTCCAAAAGGTATCGGTAGACCTTATAGGTCCGTTACCCCAAAGCATTAACGGGAATAAATACATTCTTGTATGTGTGGACGTGTTCTCCAGATTTCCGGAGGCATGTCCACTCCCCAATCAGTCCGCCCTCACGGTAGCGAAGGCCATATTAGAACGTATCATCTGTAGGTATGGGATACCTCAGGAATTAATATCAGACCGAGGTGCCAACTTCACCTCTGAATTACTTAAGAGCCTTATGTGAGGACCTACATATTGATTTACATCATACCATTGCATACAGACCTAATTCCAACGGCCTCGTAGAACGCCTCAATCAGTCAATTATTGAAATTTTAAGGATCCTGTGCGATGATGATTCTAGAAACTGGGACGAGAGATTGGAGGAGGCCCTGTTTGCGGTGCGCACAAACCCCAATGGAAACACAGGAGAAGCGCCCGCATATCTTCTCTATGGTTTCGACCCTAGAACGCCATTATCTTGGGAGGAGGGTTCTGAGAAGAACATCTCTGTTCAGAACTATCGTTCTGAATTAGTGGCCAGACTCGCAAAATCTAGAGAGAAGACAGAAAGGATTAGTCAAGAGAATAAAGCCAAAGGGGTGGCCCAAAGAAACAAATATAGAGGTGGGTTGCAATCGTATGCTCTAGGGGAGAAGGTTTGGTTGTTGCGGAAAGGGGGAAGAAAAAACAAGCTGGGGCATAGGTACTTGGGGCCATTTCGCATAAATAAGATTATCTCCAACGTTAATTATGAAGTTAAGGGTATTTGGAAAGGAGATAAGCAAGTGGTGCACGTGGACCGGCTAAAACCTTGCTACGGGAACTGCATCAAGAGACGACCCAGTGCGAGAACAGGAAAGCGCCGGATAGCTGACGAACAGGAGTCTGACGGAGAGGAGGAAGACATACCATTGCCGACTTGGAGGAAGCAGAGCAGGGGGCAGGCGAGACACGCACCTGACCACAATAGGCCTGAACGACCTCAACCTGACTCTGAAGAAGAGGAACATGCAAAGCAGTCCCATCCTCCCATGGAACTGATACCTGATCAGGAGTCTGGGGAACCGGGAAGCAGTATCGATGAAAGCCCAGGACCTAACCAAGTCCAAGATGTTGAGGAGCACCGAGATGCCCACGACCCTGAAGACGATCAGGAACCATCAGAGGGAGAGTGCCATTACTCCCTGAGGAGAGGACCAAGACTGGATTATAGACTTCTGCACTCAGAAGGACACAAAAAGGGGAGAATTTCCGATCTAAGGGAAAGTTGTGTGACATATGTCAGTTATTTAAAGAATTTTTTTTTTTGAGATCCTTTGTATGGTTACAAAGCCAATTGTCATTATGTTTTTCTATTTGTAAGAACTCATGATCTCACCTTGCTAAATTATGATCATTCTTGTGTTAGATATTAAGCCCCAGTTGTGCTTCGGGAATTTTGGATGCCCTTTTCCCACCGTAGGTACAAAACCTCCTCTGCAATAGCGAAGTTCGCCATGCGGCCGTTAGGCCTAACGCCCGTCGAGACTTCTTTCAAATGATTTTAAGTTAAAAACTTGTCAAGAGACTACGTATTTTATTAGAGTTATGGTGCTTGATTCAGAGTGTTATAATTGATAAGATTTGGAATTTATTTAATCAGATTTATTATGTTTTAGAACCTTTTTATGTATTAAGCTATGATTTGTTGTTGCAATGCATGCTGGGAGGACGGAGAATCGATACTTTCCACAACGATATTGTCACTTGGAATTCCGGAAGTGTTATGGGTGCTTCCAGGCTTGCCACCAGAGGGCTATCCCAGGATTCACTGCGGAATTGGCCGTTAATATAAAAGGGGGCAGCGCGAAGCTTGAATTCATTCCAAAGCCAGATCTCATCCAGTTAAGATGGTCCGTCTTCTCAGCCAGTCAATCTCGTCCTAATCCAGTATGCAAGGTAGCTATATTCATTTGGTTTTGCATTGTCTTGTTTAGTCATTCCTAAATTCCTTAGATACCTAACTTAAATTTCTAGAATTAATGTTGGAAATTTATATTAGTTGAATTTGTTATTATGTTAAGGGGAGAATTAATCGGTTTTTAATGAACAGCTTTAGAACATGGAACTTTAATTTGTTAATATTTGTGTCAGAGCATATGTGATTGCAACTTAACCCTATTGTAAGTTAACTTTGAGTTATGTGTGTTAATAGTTTCTCTTCTGAATTAAGCAGTATTGATCATTATGTATGTGAAAGCAAATGTGTAGGATAGTCATTATTTGTAAATCTTAAATTCTTATTCATCCAATCCTAAACCTTGACTTGTCTGTCTCATTATTCTGATAAATTTCACAACCCATTTACCACAAGATATTTACGAATAATAAAGTGATTAATAAAGTAAATGCATGTTGTTATTTAAAATGAACTAAAAACATGTTTCCTTCAATTCATTACATTAATATATGTATTAAAGTAATACATTGCAGACAGATTATTTGACGAAGATTAAAGCAATGTTTAAATATATAAATTTTTACTTTGGTTTACGTCATTGTTTCCTAATAATACAATCTTGTAATTTTTATTTTTTTATTCATTTTTAATTTACACGATTATTCTTATCACGTATTGTTAACTTTCAAACCTTCAAATTTTATCTCTCATCATTTCCAATTTCATTTTTCATGCCCCTGAAGATGGCTTCGATCCGAAATGATCAACGGACCATATATTCTTTATATTAAACATTGCTTCAATCTTCATCTAATAACATTACATTAATACTGCTTGTTTACCTAAAGGGTCGTTAGTCAGCGCCACAGCATGCCAAGTGGCAAAAAGCGGAAAGTGGGGCTGACCAAGTTTAAACAAAGGAATTCGATCGTTAAAACAGGTCTGTAATTATAAAAGGGGTCATGTCCCCAGCAAGTTTGGTTTCAGAGCGACCTCTGGATTTTTCCATGAAAACTAGCCTCTGTCGTCTGCTTAGAGAGAAGAGGAATCGCTGTCCATAGGCTAGTGGTTATTGTTGACATATTGCTAGGAGACCAGAAACAGCTGCAATTTCTTTGAAACTTACAATAGAAATTTAGATCATGTGTACAGAAATGATTTAAGGAAGAAGTCTTTTCCATTTTTATTTTGATATCTTTTAATGTAATTTTAAATGTAATTTTTAAAGCAAAACTCTATACGTATATAATTAAATTGTTTAAAGAATCGTATGTAATTTTAATATTACATATTTCAATAAACTAATTCAATAAAATAATAAAAAAAATTCAAAAGAACTCGTAATATTTGCGATAGGCTGCCATGCTTTTCTCTTCTTAACAGCTGTATAAACAGAAACAATGCGAAGTGAAACCAAAAGTTTCGGCTTTGTCATAGCCAACAATGATAACATGTTATCTTTGTTATCTATGGTATTATTCACTTAAGAATCCAGAGGGCACCACTGAAAAAAAACTCACGCACGACTCATAGGAGTCATCCAAGGTAAGTAGGTATGCTCGATCGGGCCGTTTCTCCCGGTGCTCACCAGATGGCGGAGCATCGATGATGTCAGCCAGAGCCCGAAAAATGCAAACCCTCCATAGGCGCACATGCTTTAAAATAAAAAAATCAGATCAAACTTTGCAGACAATTTTAATAATGCTTGAAACACATCACACAGTTGAAATATGCAACAACAGTTTCCAGGAAAACAAAAATAATCCATGTATAAATAAAATAAAATATTTTAAAAGGATTACAAACTTCACTTTATGCATTAACATCAGGGACTGAGCATCTGCCTGGTGAAGCCATTGCCGAAATTGCTACAATGCATTCCCTGAAATAGATCAACAATCCTTTCAAATTCACAGAAAAAACAATTTCTCCACAAACAAGGGGGTTACGTTAAAACGCAATTTAATACTTCTTATGTTTCCTCTATATTCTGCATATTTTCCTTCTTTTATTCCTTCCATATTCTGCATGTTAATGTTGTCGTTGTTTATTGTGTTAGGGAAGTGCTTCGTTGTCATCGCTTATTGCCAAGAGATGGCGCTATGATAGTTTTGCGTGTGTACTTCGTTTTTGTATGTAGTCGTTGTTATTATTGTATGTTCGATCGTTTTCTTGCAATGAAGAGCCTTCCAGTCAATATGTTGCTTGTTTTATGTTGTTAATAAACAAAGTATTTGATTCTTATGATGAATTTGAAGCCACTTATGTCGGCTCATAAAGAGCTTATCCTTATGTGCTCTTGTCTTATGCATCCTGAAGTTCCGTTTCGTTATCGGTCTTCAATCGTGCAATGCCTTACATAGTTTTAAATGTAATTTTAACAATAATATATTTTTTAAATGTGTAATGTAAATCATTTCCGTTACTTGAACTATGCCTGAACTAATTATGAAATGAATCAATCTTGGAAACATAAACGAATGCTCGTGAAAGGTCTCGAAACGGAAATTTGCGCTGCTTTTCCATAGCTTTCAAGCAAAACAACAGTCGCATTTGGGCTCTGGCTGACGTCACGGAGCTTAGCCAATCACGATAGAACTGGCGATCGAGCATGCCTTATACTCTACTTATCTTGGGAGTCATCCATCCTATTTCTTTCATCCATGGTTTCGGATATGCTGTTCGAAGCGGTGAACGATCGCCTTTCTTTGAAAGGCACTATTCGGTAGCTTGCTACTACAATTTATTTCTTTAAATATACAGGGTGTTTCATAATTGGTGTCCCGTCTTTAGGTCCAAATAACGACTCAAGGGGAACAGATTGGGGGAAAATGAATATTGATTATTTGGTTTTAATGTCCCCTAATTCAGAATAAAAACATTTCGCGTCCCTGGGGGTGAAGGGGTAAATTTTGAAAATTTTAATTTTGTAGGGGTAGGGGTTAGACCCCATGTGTTACTTAGAAAGTTGTAGAGCATCATGTAAAATGTGGGTTTAGCAAAAAACCCGGTGAAAAATCTCATGCCCTGCCCCCTTTATTGAGTGGGTAAAGTGAAAGGTATGGCTAGCCGATATGGACAAAAACCACACTTACTGAATTATTGAATTATGTAATGAATACAAAATTCGTGCGGTAAATATTTGTCAAATTTCACGTGTGAGCGTTTACGTTTCGTTTAATCATTAAACTCGAAACCAATGTATTTGTAATACAAATTAACATGGTTAATCGCATCCTCACTAAATAAGAAAATTATAAATCTTTCCTTCAATAGTTTCTTCCCGAACAGGGATATTAAAATATATTTTGGAAGTTCTTTGTAAAGAATGAGAATGTATGCGGAGGAAATGCCTTTAGTCTGTCGAACTTTCGGCCGAAACATAACGTTCATCATTTCTAAAAAAAATCCGCAACGCTTAGGTCGATCTTTGGCAAATTATCAGATTGTCCTTTTTGATATCTTG
Organism: Rhysida immarginata; assembly: GCA_023313115.1. Classification (NCBI taxonomy): domain Eukaryota; kingdom Metazoa; phylum Arthropoda; class Chilopoda; order Scolopendromorpha; family Scolopendridae; genus Rhysida; species Rhysida immarginata. The sequence goes on from JAHWFO010024135.1 coordinate 430,964, forward strand.
AGTCGGTAATGGTAATTTTCTGTTAAATAAAAAAAAGACTATGACAAAAGGAAAGTGACAATGGGAAATATGAATCTGATTCAATGTACGACAGCTTGAAGTACAGTAGCAAAGTACGATAGCAGGTGGATCGTGACATCAAATCGAGGAAAACCAATCAGAAATAGTTTTCAAATGGGGCATGGTTTCGCTTTTTTAAAATCAAAATTATAAATTTTTTAAAAGTTATCAGTGTTTTTGACCACGATTTTCATTTTCAGTGTGTCCAAATCTATAAAAAACAATTGTTATTTAAAAAAAAAAAAATTCCATGCATGTTCCCCATTCTTTTACGCGATTATTTAAGTTTAACTCTGTAAATTTTTTGCTGTTTTCAAATTGTTCATTATTGTTATTATGTGGTTATTCTTTATTCCATGAAACAATCGATATAGCGAACAAGCGCATTTTTACGTTTTTTAATTTCTGTTTTTCCTCTCGCTATATGCTCGTGCCTTACTCGAGGGGATTTTTTTTTTTTGGAGATTTAGCTTAATGTTTTTCTGGGCAGTTGGGCTCCGGACTCCGACTAGTTCGGTTGGCAGTTTTTTGGTCATCTAGTCGTTCTGCTCAGTCACTCGTCCAACCAGCCATCTGAATTGGGAGATTGTCGATGGCTTCCCTATCTTTGACATGCAGTTCTCATTTCTGATTTTATAACTTCACGAATTCCTCCCTATTGGATCAAGATCTTAGTGACTTTGTTTGTTTTTCATTATGACTTGGATTTCATGAACGGTCTCCGGTAATCCCGTTTTCTTCATGTTTTTTCGGAGTATTTTTGATACGCATCACCTCCCCGGCTTGCCCAGGATGGGTAGAGTTGATTGAGACTTCCTTGGTGTAGCATGGCTTTTCTCAGTCATCTTATAATTTCGTCTCGTTTTTCTGACAGACCCGCTGAATTGTGACTACCTCCTGGTCAGTAGTTTTTCTCTGCGTAACATTCATGAAGGAATTACACAAGTGGACATGGGTTTTGCACCATGAACAAAATTTTTCACTGGACCTGCGGCTACAGAATCCACTTGTCTCCTGTTTATCTACTGAATTATGATTATTTTACTATTTATCATCTGTAATTATTTGTTTATGTTTTTCTATTTTTCAGCCTCGTTCCGGTCCGGAGTGTGAATCCGCCTGCCCTTGGCACCGCTCTGCGCTGCGCTGCCTGTCCCATCTTTTTTGTTGGCTGTTTCTCCCAAGTCACCCTGTGTCTACTTATGTTTCTTTAAATGGTTACTTCTTTGTGTATTATTTACCTCCCGTTTCTTGCTTACTGACATGCTAATCATCCGTTTCCTTTGCTCTTTGCTTTCTTTCTGTTTGTTTTTTTTTTTTTTTCCCTATTTCTTTTTCAGGATCCACAGTCCGACCGGCAGATTTTTTCCTTGCTTCTGAAGTTTTTTTTGCGACCACTTCACAGACCATTACAATGAGTGGTTGGTTTTTTTTTCTTCTGACAACCTCCAAACAGAAATTGCTGTTGAACTGTCTCCCGTTGAGCCATTACTATCTCGGACCACCACATCACATCGTGACTTTCGTGTATCTATTGTTGCAAGGCTCTGAGGTCAATGCTGGAGAAGATTTTTGCTTATTCGAATTTATAATACCGCGTTACAGAGCATAAATTAACAATGTAGAAGAAATAAATGAATTCTATGCAAGAATTAAATTATTTATTAAATTAGAAACATGCTAAAAACACAAAACATGCATTACAATTTCATGCAAACAAAAAATATATATATTGAGACCGCCCACCTCTCCCACAATAATATCTTAACACTACCCAAACAGATGACCGCTAGGTGGGGTAGGAGTCAGGGTTCGGGACTGATATTAATTCAAGGCCTGTGCGTTTCTAATAAAATTCCACTGAGTTATCATCAAAATTATAATTTTATTTCTTCCTATCAAGGCTATAGTACAACAAAAAACCTTAACAATTATTTATTACTACCTATCAGGTATACCTGTCTGACTATATGGCTAATTATCCTATACAATTTATGTTTGCAAGGTTCTAGCATTATCATGCTTATCACCTGATTAATTCAAACTTTATTTCTCTAAAACCCTAAATTAGTTTTCTACTTATCAATAATATCTGATTAAGTAGGAGTCAGTTTAGGAAATGACCGATGTGCTTTAACACAATCCCTAACATGTAACTTGTCCCACAATATTCGAACTTTACTGCATAGCACCGCTTATTATGCCTACGGAATGAATCTGCCAATACTATAGTGGCTAGAAGAATAGTGTGGCAACTGCTACTACTCGCAATGCTACGTCGTTGATTCCCGATTTGATGATAGTAGTGGTGACGCTGCAATCGACATAGATGCGAGTTACCCAGAAGATGAGATGGAAATCTTAGGATGACGGAGGGTTTTTTTCCAGCTATATTATTGGTGAAGTAATTTTATATATAAAAATTTAGTATATTTTATGTAATTGTCTTCCACAGAACTTGAGGATACTCTTTAACGTTAAAATAAATGAAAAAAATCTGCCGTTGAAATAAATAAGTTGAAATATAAGATCACAGATGGATGAAGGTATCCATCCCCAATAAGATGAAATATGAGCCTTTCCGAGCCAGAAGAGTTAAATTTTGAGTAATTAAGCATTAAACATAGATCTGCTAAATTAAGTCTAATAAAATATAAACATAAAATCTAATAATATAATGCTGTACACAGCTGGCCACCTAACAAATGATAGAAAATGAATTTTCACAGATGTTTCAGGAGAAAAAGAAATCAACAAATGAGGCATTCGCCCTCTAACTCAGAAGGCCTCATATGTGAAATGCACAATATTGAAAAATACATACAGATCAAAGAAAACGTCTTTTTTCATATAAAATTCATTTATCACATGATTAACAACCAAACTACTTTTTTATGGTGATGAAAAAATATTTAAGTATCAGATATTTTAGGTTAGTAGGTTTGAAAAAAAAACTTTTTCTTATTATTTAAAAAAAAGGTACGAAATATAATAAATTTGTATTTAAAGCTGCTTTGATTGCACTTTATTATTTAAAAAAAGGAATTCTTAGGAATTCTGATTTTCTTAGATTTTACTTAAAGAAAAAAATAAATGAGAAATACAGACAGTAAAGTGGTTCTTGAAATTTTAAAATGCAACAGTAAGAGGGGAGGGGTGCTATTTTATTCCAAAACTAAAATCAGATGAAGAAATCGAAAAACTTATCTAAAGAAAATAACTCATTCATTCGAGGAATCAGATTTGAACGCTCGCTGCCACACTATTTTTCTAGCCACTATATCAATACTACCATGCAATGCAAGAACGCCTTACGTGATCCTTTTTAATATGGGAGGACCACTGTAACCCGCACAGATCATTCCTCGCAAAAGCCAAATAGTGAACTGTATTCTAGAAGTTCCGCCTCGTGCACACTACCAAATTAGCATAGGAATTCTACGGCGACGATTCGAACTTAAATGAACGTATCACTTTTCTTGTGCTGACAGTAATAGTGCAACTAGACATGTAGGGAGCCAAATTATCCTCGTTAATTCTCTCATTCCCAGTAAATTAACTACCTAATTAAGATCATTAATCTATTTATTCTAATGTTGTTCCAAAATTCATTATGTATCAGTTAATGCAGTACTTATTACACTTTTCTTTACACGAACACTAAGTCACGTGACGGAACGCAACTTGCTGCTCCTCATAGCCTAACCTTGGACGAACTACTAATGGACGTTTCACTCGCACATTCGGCAACTCTACAGACTTGGGCTCTGTGGGCGGGGCTTCACCTATGACGTGTCATTTTCACTGAAATAGCTTAAGTAACTCCGATGTTCAAAACGTTTGCCTAATAACTGATCGCTAGGAAAATAAGAGCTTTCAGAGAATCTTAGTCGGAAAAATACTGATATGTTTCTTAAATAAATACAAAAATACGATCTGATATTACATCTTAATTCATAATATATTTTGGTTCTAATTTTGGTCTAAGTTAACATTATTGATAGGAGATGGTGCAACCAGAAATTCTTATAGCAGCTGAAGATAAGTTAAAATACAAGGTAATTGAAGAGACAGGTTAATTGGGTTTTATTAGGTTTTAAATTATCATTATTTCGAAAAATAAAGTCTTCTGAAACACAAAAGACAAAACAGTCTAGCAAGTAGGATCAAGAAGGTTCGGGCATTTGAGAGCCATGATTCCACTACTTAGTATTTCTTGAATACTGTGTACAGATTAGCATCATTTTTTAATGTACTTGACATTTTTTAAAAGTGACCTGGCGATTTTAACGATTTTAATAAAAATAATTTTTATATTTCACTATATTTGTCATGATAGGAGAATAAATTTTACAGATGAGAATGCATAAAGTAAAATAATTAGAAAAAAACTCAATTACTTAAGAAAAAGCATTGGTACTCTCCATTGAGAAGATGGGTTATTTGGCAGAAGCTTGAAAAAAAATATTTTCTTGGACGAATAAAAGAAAAATTGAAACTTGCAAAAAATGGGGATTAATACACATTATGAAAACTAATAAGTCGGGAGACCACTCAAATTACTTTATTCTATAATGTTTTCTAACTGTGTATTTCATATTTCATATTTGTATATGTACCATCCAATGGTGCAAACATATTTACAGAAAGCACAAAATTCGAATGTATTTAAAATTGTAAAATTGTAAAATAAAAGAAAAAAAAACTTGAACAAGCTAAAGAAGTGCTAAAAGATATAAAAATGCAAACAAAATCAAAATCCTAACATTTTTACATCTTGCATTTACTGCTTATTTATTCTCAGTATTATTTAATATTGAAGAAACATATAAAATAATTTTTAAAAGAAAAAGGCAACGAAAGGGGAATCGAACCTAGGTACACAGAAGATAGTCAAAAATATTAACCACTTTCCTATCGGGAACCTCGACAAACGAGTCTTTCAAATGCTGTTTTTACTATGTAACCTGTGACGTGTGTCTTGGCATAGGTGAAGCCCCGCCCAGTGAGCCCAAGTCTGTAGAGTTGCCGACAGTGCGTTTCACTCTCCCTCAAATCCCTTGCATAAGGTGATGCCTCGAAAATAAGTAGGTGATGTCACAGACTGGTGGCGTCCTCTTGGTTAAACCAAGTTGGTTTCAGCCACGGCCTACGAGATAGTAAAGGCCGTGGTTTCAGCAGAGCTTAGCTTAGCAATTAACGCACTTATTGAGTAGTTCCTACGTGGTTTTTGAAGTGTAAAAAAAAAGAAATTCAGAAAAAAATAGCTGGCAAAAATGGAAGATTTTTGTCCAGCTATTAAATGTATAGTAAATGAGAGCAATGAGGATAAGGAAAAACTTTTTTTTTTTTTTTTAAATTCAGGCATAGATTGTGCAATGTGAATATTTCCAATGAATATTAAAATATCTCTAAAAATTAATTGGTGCTTTCTCTCTCCTAAATGTTTTTAACTTTAAATTAATTTTGAGAAACTATAATCATATTACATTAATGAACAATAAAACCTACATAAAATAAATGCATTTTATTTAAAGACATGGAAATTACAGAAATAGTATTGTAAATATTTGTTTGCTTTTTAGTTTACAGAATAAAGTGAATTTTAGTATTTTTATTAAAAACACTTTCATTGCTCTATATAATCAATTTTTTTTTAAATGCCAGCTATCATTAATTGGATTGCCTGTGATGTGTGTGAAACCACTAGACGTTATCCATCAAACAACCTACATCATCATTGATTCTCTGCGTATGCCCTTGGACTTAAAAATTTTCAGTAAGCAGGGAAAGAAGGCCAGGAACATGTAATCAATAGTATACTTTCTCCAGCAATGAAACGAACACGTGCAATTAATACCGGTTAAGTTAAAAAAAAAAAAAAAAAAAAAAAAAAGAAAAACAGAACGTATCGTTCAAATATATTTCCTGTATGATTTTAATGAGTTTTACTTATAGAAAAATAGATTCAATATCGTTGGAATAATTTTTACAATGTGCATATCGCGTTCAAACAAGAAAGCAATGATAGCCTAATAAAAGAATAGTTATTTTATTACTATAACATAACTATGGCAATAAACATAAAATATAATATACTTTTTTTAAGGGCTCCAAAAACTCTCCAATTCATTCTGTAATTATTATTAATCAACTAATCTAAACCTTATATTTCAACTTGATTTTGTTGAAATAATTAATCTCACTCACTAATGAATGAATGAGAAAGATTAAGTGAATGATGAAAGTTAGTTTCGGTTATAAATTTGCTCTATAAATTATTTGTGGTTAACAATGGCTTAAACGAGTTTTGATTTTCCTTTATTAAAATGTCGAGTCAATTCAACCACAGGCGCATTCGTTTATTCGTACGATCTGCACGATGATGACGTCGATAATGCGCCCCGTGCAACTATCGTTTAGTGCATTCAGTGCGGTCTCTGTGTCAGGTGCACGATCTTTCACAGAACGGTCCATGCGTTTTGAGCCAAACCAACAACATGGCGATGGCTCAACGACTCCTTTTTCATCACCCCTAAAGTCTAAATTTCAAATTTTTAAAGTCTTTTTCACTTGTGGACTTTTTTTTTTAATCTGTTTAAACTCTCTTCATCCACTTGAATGCAAAATTTCGACCATCATCGACAGTGATCGAAATCTGGAGCTTCGCTGGATTGAAGGCCGCCATTTGCAATTATAAAACGCATGAAACGACCCTGCTTCTACCTTCATGCGCTTAGTGCGCGCACGGACTACACGAATAAACGAATGCGCCTCAAGTTTCATTCATTTCGTTAAGAAATAATGTACATGTTGTGACCAATCCATCATTTGAATTGTTTATATTTGCGATGTAAGATCATATCTTTGTTCACAAACTATAAACAATACCCGTAACCAGAACAATTAACTAGATTTAAAAAAATTTTTTTATTAAATTAATCTTCGAAAACATATCTTAATGACGGGCGGGGCGGCGCCCCCCTCCTCCCATAAGAGAAAAACCTTCGGTAAAATTTCAGATAAGTCGATCTATAAATTAAAAAAAAAAATGATAAAAATATCTAAGGAAGTTATCCATGCTTTTACTCTGGGGGTTTTGTACCTGAGGTTTTTTTTCCCTCCCTTGCATTTTAAGGTTAGGGAGGGTTTTTTTTATACCAGCAGTTGCGATTTTCGCGTAAATTGGTGAACGGGCTCGTTTTCTAGTTCGGAAAAACTGGCATGGAAGAAAAACTTAAATGTACAAATCGAAAACTAGGAAAATGGATATATCTTTGATAAATCTATTTTATAAAAGCTTTATCAAAATGAAACTTTTAAGGCTATTAAAATAGATCATTTAAAATAAAATAGCAAATGCAATACAATATTTAAAATATTAAAATAGAGATGAAATTGAAAAAGTCGTATTAGGCAAAACAAAAGTTTTGGATTGCTAAAATTAGTAGTTTTCGGTAAACTATTGAAGATTTAAGTCTTTATCATCAACATTATTTAATTGTGAAATTTGATAGTTTTTTCAACAATTTTGGCTTTATTGAATTCTAAATTCCCTTAATATTGCATTCATTATAGATCCCTTGGATTTTCCCCCCTCACAATCTTCGTATTTCGATTTATGAATTATCGTTTATTATTACCCATATTTATATAATGAGTAAAATAAATTTGTCAATAATTAAAAATGAACACATTAGATTTAATTTGTAATGCTTATTTATTTAGTTGTGACATTTAAAATCAATTATTCTGTTGTCATTCTGTTTTTTATTTTTTATTATTTAGTGCACAATTTCCCCTCTCTACGTGATTTAGTATCGATTACATGTTCCTGGCCTTCTTTCCCTGCTTACTGAAAATTTTTAAGTCCACGGGCATGTGCAGAGAATCAATGATGACGTAGGTTGTTTGATGGATAACGTCTAGTTGTGAAACCTGGTTTCACACAGTCTGTGTGCAGCATGAGCAGGAGGAAATTTTTAAATGCCAGAAATGTTTACGACCAACGAAACCAACTTCAAAGAAAGGAGATGCTGCCGAGGTTTTATTCCATATGCTTGGAAATTTATTTTAAAATGAAGATTACTTGAAATAAAACAATTATTATAACTATTTAGCCTCACTGAAAAAAACAGTAAAAAATAAATTCTATTGATGTAACTTATTTTAAATACATGTTAAGCAATTGATGGTTATAATTACTCTACTTTTTACTGATTTTCCAGTGAAGTTAAACAATTGTAAAGATTGTTTATACATAAAAAATACTTCTAAAAGCATAATTTTTATATTTTTTAGAAAGTAAGTTTCATAAGAAATTTTACAGAAGAATCTTGTGTAACTGCAGTCATAAATTCAACTTCTAAATTTCTGTCAAAAAAAAAACTTGAAATCGTCAAAGTTCTCGCAATATTGCATGCGTTGTAGAGGTTGTTGGAACACGAGACGACCGTCACTAAGTGAGAGGGTGCCACCGTGAGCAAAAAAACCCAGGGCGGGGATCTGAGGGAGAGTGAAACGTCCATTAGTAGTTCGTCCAAGGTCTAACAAAATATTGAATAACTTGAGCGTTAGCACTGAATTCCATTGACTGAGTTAAATTTCCCACCGTATTTACTTCAATTTCTTGTTAAACGAACATAAATAATAAAACGGTCTCACCAATGATGTCATCTATTTGTCTGCGCTCTAAATCACCGATGCTCTTTTGTCCCACATGGCTTGTCTCAGCTTCCGTAGTTTCATGAGTTGCCTGAGTTGCCGATCAAACGAAACAGCACCTACTTTTATTGGGTGATTTCACAAACTTTTATAACATCATGATGATTATCAGTGCATATTTAGGTAGCAATACATTTTCTTAATCCTTCAACTGCGAGATGAATAAATCATTTTTGCTCGCTTGAATGTACAGAAATCAATCATGTCCGCCATTTGAACTAACATTACACTCGACTTCATCAACTCCAATATACAACACCTCTCTCTCCCATACCCAGTTTTCAACTATGTACAAAAAAACTCCTAAGAAGACAAGCTCGCCCTATAACAATACATTGTTGGAGCTTGACAAAGATCTTCCGAGAATTTCCTCCGGAAAACAATGCCAAACTCCAACAATGACTGCCGCTGTTGCTTTTATTATTGTTAAGCAACAGCTGTCATCAACAAATTCACCATTCTTACAACTCATTAAATAATCAAGAAAATTCACATATAATATTACCCGTTACCTAGCTACACCCCTAAAACAACCATTTAACGCCCCCCCCCCCTTTTTACATAAATTAAACAAATCTACATTCCAAACCTAGCTAGGAAAAAATAATTCAAGTTCACCAATACTAAATAAATAAACAAACAATAACCTCAATAATGAAATTTATTCCTCAGTATAACTAACTTTCATTAGGAAAAATAAATATCTGTATTTCAATTATACATAGACTTCACAAGGATTGATTGTTTAACCTAAAAAAAAAAAAAAAAAAAAAACAATGTTCCCGCCGGGCCCATGTGACACATCAAAATTAAAACACACTGACATGACATGTCACAATATGAAAGAATATACATTAAAATATTATACAAACAAAAAATATTTAAAACTCTCTTAATAATATGTTTAAAAAGCTTTCGTTAAACATGCAGTGGCTTTAAAACCTTTCTACCTGTAGAAAGTCAAAAATGATTTTATAATTACTGCATAAATCATTAAGACTGATTTATAAATTAGTCATAATTTATAATATGCAGAAATATGATTACTTGTGAATAATTTTCAGAAATTTACGATGGTTTTTCAATAGTTTCTCCTTAGATAAATTCTCATTTTGCCACTTCACAGTAAAAAATATTCGGCATGATTCAAATCATCCAAGCAAAGACTTCAAAACAATATCGCAACCATTGAACTAGCTAAAGTTCTGGAATCATTTAAAAAATTGGACCAATATAAATCTGACATTTGGCAAATGTAAAATCTTATCTATTCTTTGTAAGAAAACCGTTTCGCATTTCTTCATTGAATTTGCCCATTTTTCTGTTGGGACACAGAGGTGTTGTGTCAGTACCAAAATCCTATAGCAAAATCAGCAGCATTTCATCAATCAGCAGGGGTTTGCAGATGTCTCCATTGCTGTGTTCGCACAATTTTCTTCACCAAATATCCCGCCATATATGTTCATACATTTTCTTCCATCTACAAACAATAGTGTACAGTCATATTTTCATGTATCCGTTCTAATAATCCATGCTTTGCTTGGTTTATTAGGTTTATTAGAAATTTTTGGCATCGACTACTAAGGTCATTTTGTGCCTTTTACACAAGTTATAACAGTACGCAGCCCGGGACAAATACAAACATCCATGCCCACGGCGGGATTCGAACCCACGACCAGGCGGACTCGAGTACTAGAAAGCCCTCTCGGTCGCATGCTTTGATTGAAATTGAATTTGTCATGCTAATATATGTGTATCTTATTTAAAGGAATCTATAATTTGTTACCTCTTCACCTTTTTTTTTTGGAAATCTATAAAATGAGAGTTCAGGGTTATTTAACCTAGTATTTGTGCATTTAGCTCCAGCACAAAATGTACCAACTTTTTAAATATTTCTGTATTTTCCATTTTTCAACCAACAAGAGAAAATTTTCACCTTGCCAAGTGAAAACAAAGACAACAGCTCTGCTTTGGAGTTATTGAATCAGACTTATCCAAGCCAGGGACGCAGACAAATTAACAAAAGAGATCCAAGCGACCCAGAGAAAGCCTAGAAAAAGCAGTCAAAGTCTCTCTTCTCGTTTCTTATTTTAACATTTGTTTGGTTTTGTTTTCCTTTTAAGAACTTTTCATTTTCTGTTTTCATATCAAAGAGCTGGTCTTATACGTTTTGTTCATGTAGTTATTATTGACATATTTATCTCGAGTCCATGATTTTATAGATTTAATAAAATGATCAATCTGCAATAGCAACCAAATTTCTTGACCAAAAAATAGCCACAAAAATTTAAAAATAGCAATTCCAAATCACAAAGAGATGAAGCGGAAAAAAGAGTTAGAAAACGTTCATTTTTTTAAATTTATTTTTTCATTTTCTGTTATTACCGTAATTTTCAGGAGTAACGCCGCAGCGGCTGATACGCCGCAGAAGCAAAAATTTAACATAAATGTAAAATCTCCGACAGTAGCGCCGCGAGGGCCGATACGCCGCCCCCCCCCCCCCCCCCCACCACCACACACGCAATCGGTAATCTAAAAACAGTTTTCTTATAAGCTTCAATAAAAGTAATACGCATTTCAGTGGAGAAAATTTTTTAATTTCTTACATAAAATATATTTCTGCATACATTTCCTCCAGCGCCGAATACATTTTTCGTCGAGTACTGCCTGCACGAATGCTCTTAGGCCTTGCTGCTGCACAATTGCTCTTAGGCCTTTTCAATCTTGGCTGTTAGTTTAAACTTTAAAAGCTGCTTTCTCCCCCTCCGATGGAGAGGGAGATATACCGAACCGTGCTCTTGCTTATAATAATAATAATAATAATTTAATTTTTAATAATAATAATAATTTTAATAATAATAATATATAATAATAAAATACTGGTGCGCTCAAGCGCACTCGTGACCGTTCAACCCCGCGCGCGTGCTCGTGAAACTTTCTGATAGTCAGCCCCGAGCATCGAGATAAAAAATCCGATCATTGCAAGAGCGTACCTTCATCTGTTCTTGATAAGAGTTAACTGCCACAGAAACTCGTTATGCTTTTAAACTTTCTGTTTTAAGCGTAATTATTTATTATTTATTTTCTTATATTATAATCTGGTGGGAATTTATTAGATTTCAATGCAAAAACGAGCGTTAAAACGCAAAAATCTACGTACGAGAAAAACGAAACTTTAAAGAAAATTCGAAACCTAAGAGAAAAAATTTTAAAAATTAAAAAATATAAAACAATCTTCACTTTTATCTTCAGCTCCTTCGCCCCTACCGTGTATCCAGCTTTAAGAAATTTTAATTAAAAAGCACAAAAAAATATGCCAACAGGCAACTTGTTCTCTTAAAGACAAATTTCGTTTCCCGTTTTCACTATATCCGTGTGTGCGCGCGCCAATCATAAGCTGGCTGCGGGAGTTGGCCGTTGTGGAGCGGAAGTGAAGCGAGTGCGCGCCGCTGTCACCTAAAAGGGAAGATTTATTCCAAAAAAAACGTGTTTCCTGACGTGTTTTGTGTCTTCAGATTCATTATAAAACTATAAACGCACTCGGAACATACTTCGAGATGGGATACGCTTTCACTGTCGGCCATTATTGCAAAGCGAAAGTGAACAGGCGCGTTTGAACGTGATCAGATTTGAAAGTTGATAATGTTGGTCGTGTAGTGAACGATAAGGGCGGGAAGTTTTTAAATGCAGAGCTCACGTTGATTGATGAGCATGGGCGGAATGGCAGTCTAAATCGTACGATATGAAGTAGGCCTAAAATCATGTGTAGAATCTTTTTTTTTTTTTTTTTTGTAAAATCTCCGGCAGTAGGGCCGCGGTGGCTGATACGCCGCACACGCCGAATTTTTAAGTTTTAATAACAGACACGCCGCGGCGTTACTCCCGAAAATTACGGTATTTATTATCATTTATCATTCAAGTATCATATATTATTTAAAAATTAACATCACAAAGAAACTGGTAATTTTTAATTTAACCACTATTATTTAATAACAATTATAGAATTTAAAGGTTATTAACTACATGAAAATAAACAATGGTTTGGATTTAAGTGAATATAATAAATGGATAGCAGTTTTTTTCGCAGATTATATATAGCAATTGCATGTAAGATTTATCTTTGAGTCACTCCTTTCGTGCGATGGTGCCACCGTCATTCTCATATCGCTTGTTTCATCCGGTTGCCATTCAGACGACGCATCTGTGTATCTTTCATCTGTGATATAACGTTGCTGTTTACAATTCTAACATTTAATGTTAATCATGGAAGTCTGCAAGCTATAAACAAGCTGCATGTCCATGTTTTAGGGTAGTGACTTACAACTGTATTAAGATGCATTTTTATTCCATTTAAATGTTCATCTGACCCTTCTTGCCTTGCTTATTTCTTACTTTTTTTCTTTTTTTTTTTTTTTAATATTATCTGACATTTAATTTGGAAAGGTCATTAGCTTATTTTCTTCATACCATCATTATAAGTTATTACCACACTTTTTAATATTTTTGAAACTGATTGATATTAGTAAAATATTTTCTATAATGCATCCAGTTATTTGTTTAATTCACATAAAAATGTTGATAAATTGTACCCACATTGCATCATATTTGAATTAATTCTTTGTCTTCCATTTGCAGTTAACTTAGAGCTTTTTCATTTGAAAATTTGGCATTTTAACTTCATTAATTAGTAACTACATTTTTCTTTCTTTTACCATCCCCATTATTCCTACCTCATATATTTACAGTTTAGGGAACTTGTTATCTGGAAATGTACAAAGCTCAAACAGTAGTAACCCACCAGGTGTTCAAGATTTACTTCAAGCGTAAGACATTATTCCCCCCTTCTTTTTTTTTTTTTTTTTTAAATTGTGTTTTTACATTTCAGTATATTATAGAGTGGTTTTGAATTTTCTTTTTTTTATATTATTTTAAAAACCAGAAGGAAAAAAAAAACTTAAGTCAAAAAAAAAAGTGAAAAGGTTATAAAAACAGAATTTTAATATAAAAATACATTTGTAAATTAATTTTTTTTTTTAATTTTAATTTACGAATTGGGATCCAATACGTCCATCCAGGGCCTGTATGGCCAGAGGCTGTCGAGTTGGGTCCCTGGATAGACTTGGATTCACAACTGCTGTAGGATGGTCGTAGCAGCCAGGAAGGGGGGGGGGGTGAAGATTGTCTATCATTGATGGTTGCCCATCCAGTGACTAGCCATGCCTGATGTAGCTTAACTTCACAGAAGTTGTGTTCAGTGAAAGCTCACCAGGACACAGCCTCCCCCCTTATTAATGTTGTCAAATTTATTTAATTGAAATTTTATATAGGGTTCCTAAAATATTTATTAATCAGTAAAAGGATGAAATTGTGATATGTCCACACGAGGGGGCACGCTTATCCTAGTTAAAGAAACCAGTGTGATGAGTACCCACTTATCTGTTATATTTCATTTATTAATACAACGATAATTACCTGTATAACGCTTCATATACAAATGCATAACCAAGTATGGAGAAATATCATTATTCCACTTGTGCAAATGTTTATGCAACAAATGAGTTAAACAAAGCTTAACAGCTTTAAAAAGATAAGAAAAGGGGTTAAGTTCCTGTTTGATACTCGGATCGTATAGTGAATCTCACGCGACAAAATTATTTTTATCATGCATCAACAAAACGACCTCCTCTACAGGAGAATATTAAGTCTCTTCAATGAAAATAAGAGACCAAAATTTTATTTGAAAAAGAAACACTTTATTTGCAAAGAACTATTTTTATTTAAGTTTAAACATAACATATAGAATGAATTAAATTAAATGAATTGAAACTTAGCTACTTAAAATAAAAAAAAATAAAAAAAAAAGAGAACCCCTTAAATAAGCTCGCCGGTTTTATGTTAAATGAATACAATATCAAGAAAATGTTTGCTCAAGGAAAGGATAGGACCTTTAAAATTTAGTACGCGATGCAGTTCAGATTGTTCTTTTAAAGAGTCTTACGACTAACACACGCGAGGGCTTGGATATATAGAAACAAAACATGAAGTATTGTAATGCACTTATCTGGGATAATACTGAGTTCTTGTTTCGTCGAGTCAAATGATCCCTCTACACTGCGATGCTCTCCGGAGAAACACGAGGCACTGGATATGTGTTCTGACGTTGCTCCGCTGTCGATCGATGCCTCCGAATACACCGGGGAATCCCACCGCATACCACCGAGTCACTCGGTGAACCAGATGCAGGCTCCAACATTTTCCCCGCTCCAATTCTAGGGAATACAGCACGATGAAATTAGATTTGACGCCAGCCGGAGCTCTGCTTAGCACCTTCCTTCATCGAAGTTGCAGGAGAAATCTTTACGCCAATGTCGTTGATAATGAACATAAGGTGACTGTTATAAGCATTTAAAGAGCACCCCTTCATAACTCAGTTGGTGGTTTATGCGACCGTGATAGGTTGACCGTTGCGTCGAGGCACTGAACAAAAGTATCTGACAGTTCGTACATGACTGTCTTGACTACAATTATAAGCACACTCGCTTTTGAGCACTCACACCCGTGATGATGTTTCAATAACTTTCCATTGCGTTGTGTCTGGATTGTGTTTCCACTCGCTATTTTAAAGACAACAAAGGTTTCTATAACACCATTTGACGGGCACGCGTAGACACTTGAAACTGTTGTGAACTATCGTTCATTCACTTTATTCACTTTTCCACGATTGTGAAAAGGTCACATGGGGACATCAAAGCTTAACAGTGGAGAGCGTGCTCTCCCTCTCCCAATAGGCTTAAAAGAACGAAAAGGCAGGAACTCTAACACAAAGAGCAAACAAGGATAAGATAATTAGGAAAACATTTAACTTTTCTTAAAAATTAAAGAATTGGTCGGAGACAAAAGCATTAACAGTACACAAGGTGAGCATATAAGAAAATGAAATAACAGAAAAGTAAAACATGAATTGAATGAGTAAATATAATAAAGTAAATGAATCCACACAAAATAAATGCCTCTTTTCCACAAAAGTAGGGTAGATATACCAGTAATTGACAGTTTAAGACATTACTGTGAAACGAAATTATGTACGTAAATCAAATTGCGTTTAGAAACTTTTCTAGTTATACCATTAAATTGTAAATATAATGCAGAATGTGCCAATTTCTAAACAATTATTATATCTTTAAAAGCTATAAAGTTATTAAATTTTTTCCTAACTAATGCATGAATTACCAGTAGTTGAAATTTAATGTACCAGAAATTGACAGGCAGTTGCACCAGTAATTGACAATATTTTAATTACACATTTTTATTATATATTTTTAATTAATTGCACATTCAAAAGTAGCTGATGAAATCAAGCATTTTTAAGAATGTTTAAAGTATTTAACAGTAACTAAAATTGTGCTTTTTAAAACTTAAGTTGTTCATATAGATCGTTTATCACTTTTGCCTTTAAAATAATAAATAAAATCAGTTCACTCCCATGTAGAGTGCAAGCGCCATAGAAAATGAAGGTGTTTTATAGTAGTGCAATGTCATCAGATCTTGGCCAACAAATTGTCTGTAGAAAAACTTGATTTTTGACAATTGTTCTCCTTCTTCCAAAATTCATCCAATTCATCCTATGCTACTTCTTATCATAGTAAACAGAAGAGTAGTCTTCTTCTTGGGAGATAACTTGTCCTGGGCTATCTGTTGATCGTCTCTGTAACAAGATTCGGGACCAACAAAAAGAATCGGCGAATAGGGCCTATAAAATTTATGTCAAAGTGGATGATCTAGAAATTCACGGTCAAGTTCCTGTAATTGACACAGCTAGGTCAAATACTGGAAATTAAGAAGTTACACTTAAAACCACCATCTTTCCTTTATTATTACCCCACATTCAATATCACATTAGTATATTCTCCAATATTCCTTCCATCTCCTGCTCTTCTAACTGCACCTCCCCATCCTTTACTACTTCAGACTCCACCGTTACATGCGGGATATTAATCCCCGGTGTTTCCCTTCCCCTAGTATCCGGTAAGTTCCCTGTGGGCGCAGGCAACTCTTTGTCCGAGTTCTCATCCTCTACCTCTTCCTGTACCCTATGTACCATCTTCAGCCTGCCTTTTGCCCTTGGACCCCTCCCAGGTGCCAAGAAACACGGCTTAAGGCAATCTATGTGCACGGTCTACATGTCATAGTTCTAGGACCCTTCTATTCGAAAATTAACTCCGGGTACCTTTTCGGCTACCCTGAATGGTCCCAAGTACTTGAAGGGAACTTTTTTTTCTTCCTCAGTTACGGAGCAGCCACACAAAGAGCACATACGGAAGAGTGATACACTACATAGGATTTCTCCTCCCATCATCAAGCACGTATTGACGACCTTGAGCGGACACGTTTTGAACTGTGCTTGAAAAAAGATGTGATCGCCGTGTTAAGTGCGTTAAAATAGTCACCTATTTTTAGTTTCAGCGCCCTCAAGTGGCAGAATGTGATACATCGTAGAAACGTTACAAAAAGGAAGTCATCGCTTGTTTGACGAATACGAAAGGTTAAAAAACAAAAAATGATATGAGAATAATGCCGTTGCCATTATGCATCGAAATTTTCAGAAAACTCATCATTAAATAATAAAAAAAAAAATTAAACAAGCAGTAGATTAACTGTGATGCAGGATGAATAATTAAATAATTCCAGGCAGATTGATAATCATTGTGATTATCAATCTGCAAGTAATATTTAATTATTCAATAAAAAGAGCATTGAGAATTTCGACATTGTACAACAATTAATTCAAAAGTTGCAATGAAATCGAATATAAGCATAAAATTAAAAACATTTAAAAAAAGTTGCTATCCGTCGATTAAATTTCGTACAATAAAACAAATAAAATTTACTATATATCTGCCTTTTTTTTTTTTTTTTTTTATATTTTTTTATTACTAAAATTGAACACAGGGTGATAAGGACCCTAAACAAAAGTTGATGTTTCGGATAGAGGCTATAATTTGTAAAAGTGAAATGACTTTTGACTAAAAAATAATTAATCCTGCAAAGTAGATTTTTAATAGAATAAATCCAGTACTTCAATACTTGTCACCTGTCACGTTTTAGAAATACCTAACAGAATCGGCAAAGTTGACTTTTAGGAACTGCGTGCACTGCAGTAAAGCCTCCCTCAGAGACACACAAATGAACAACTCATTCATAGCAACTGTTTTGTATCCGCCCTACAGTGAAGCATCGCTCAAAGGCACCCAGAGACAAATGATGAAAGTAATTACTTTCATTTGTCTCTGAAGACGCCACTGTTGACCCATAATTTCGCAGCATTTTACTCTGAAGTTACTAATTAGGTACTCTAAGCAATAAAGTATTTTTATAATTCGTAAATATTTAACAATAATCAATTAATGTTATTGAAACGCTTCATTGATATATAACAAAATAAAAAACCAAATTACCTTAACTGTGGATAAATAACATCAATGGTAACACAATGAGCCAAAACCGCTTTTCCACAACAAAATATTTATTACGCCTGGATACGTATTTCGGACGCTACGCGTCCATTTTTCAACAAGACCGAATGTTACAGTGTACCTTAGGGCTATTTATATATAATAGGGACCAATCAGGTTCCTTTACAATCGAGTTATCTGAAAATTTATTTAAGTTTTTTCCTTGTATTGATTACCGTGGGGTGGGGGTGGGGATTAAAAATGTTTCCTAAAATAATTTTTTTTTAAATCTGGTTATTGTTCTTCTTACGGGAGTTATTCGTACATTCGGAATAATTTTACGTTTTGCCACATGCTCTTTCGCCGTAAATATAAAAATAATTCTGATAATGGATAGGTCATTGCGTAGCCACATTATATGTAAACAGTAACAAAAACCCCAAGTATCAAATTTATTAGAGAAAAGCTGATGGATGAGTGGTCTGAGAGGATTTATTTAAACACGATGCCTCAGATGTTAAAATGTTAAAATACGGATGTTAAATATGTTTAAATAAATAATAAATGAAAATAGGAAAGAAAAAAGAATTCCAGTCTGGGATCGTGACGCTCTGAGCAATTAAGTCACTGTTGACTGTAATGTAGGCTCTTGGCTTCATTTTTTTCATTAATCATTTAAATTTAGTGTCATATTGGCCCGGATGCACGACAATAATGAAAATGTGTAGTTTAAATTTTATGGCCAATGCCATCACCAATTAATTAATTCG
>JAHWFO010024135.1:454969-490058 GCA_023313115.1 Rhysida immarginata
CGAATTAATTAATTGGTGATGGCATTGGCCATAAAATTTAAACTACATATTTTCATTAGTGTCGTGCATCCGGCGAATATGACACTAAATTTAAATGATTAAGGAAAAATTAAGCCAAGAGCTTACATTACAGTCAACAATGATTTAATTGCTCAGAGCGGCACGATCCCAGACTGGAATTCTTTTTTCTTTCCTATTTTCATTTATTATTTATTGTTATTTATTATTTATTTAAACGCATTTAACATCCGTATTTTAACGTTTTAACATCTGAGGCATCGTGTTTAAATAAATCCTCTCAGACCACTCATCCATCAGCTTTTCTTTAATAAATTTGATACTTGCGTTTTTTGTTACTGTTTACATATAAGGTGGCTACGCAATGACCTATCCATTATCAGAATTATTTTTATATTTGCGGTGAAAGAGCATGTGGCAGAACGTAAAATTATTCCGAATGTACGAATAACTCCCGTAAGAAGAACAATAACCAGATTTTAAAAAAATATATTTTAGAAAACATTTTTAATCCCCACCCCCACCCCATGGTAAACAATACAAGGAAAAAACTTAAATAAATTTTCAGATAACTCGATAAAAATGATCTAACAATTATTAAAAATTAATATAAAAATTAAGGCCTCATTTGGAAGTTATGTCCTCTTATGCTTTTACCACAGTTTTTATCTCTGGGGGTTATGTACCTGTGTTTTCACTCTGGGTGTTCTTTCCTCCCTTTCTAATAGTACCCCTGAGTGGATGCCCCCTTACCATGGGTCAGGGGTTTGGGTGCTACAGGGATTCTGTGAGCTATGCTGGTTGTAGCACTGCTAATTTAGGGTTACCCTTACCAGAAAGGTCATGGTTGAGAAGTGAGACGAAGAGTATCCAAACAAACATATATCTCATGATGTCGACGAATGAGAGAATTCATACTGCTTCAGGTGTGGCGCAGGTTAAAGTCACCCGCGTTCGAGAGTTAGGCAGAGGCTCTCGTTCGAAAAATAGTCGACAGTCTGCCGGCTGTTATCTCGGAGTAATGCCTCCGAAAAGCCCCACCAGTGCACTCACTATGCGCTTGGGGAAATGGTTGGAGGCAGCGCATGCCTTTACCCAGGAGGAGAAATGGGAAAAGCAACAACGAGATCGGTCACTGTCAATCGGCACTTGGAATGTATTCTCCATGACAGGAAAGGAATCAGAGTTAGTGAAGGAAGCCAAACAGTATCGACTGCATATCATAGGTATTACCTCTATGAGACATCTGGGTTCTGGAACTGTGGACTTAGAAGGAGGGTGGAAGCTCTTCTAATCAGGTGTCAACCCTAACATGATTGCCCAAGCGGAAGTGGGGATACTCATAAGTCCCCGGCTGGCAGATTATGTTGCAGATTGGACCCCCTTAGGTGGAAGACTGTCTACTGAGGCTTCAGATAGGGAAACGGTCTCTCTCTCTCTCTCTCTCTCTCTCTCTCTCTCTCTCAATTCGTTGCATATGCTCTGAATGCAGTCACAGAGTACCCACTCTTTCTAGGTGAAGTTGATGCTGCTCTTAGTAGGAGAGGGAGTGCAGATTCTGTCATCCTGGTGGGTGACTTCAATGCACACGTAGGGGCGGATGACCAAACATGGAAAAGTGTGATTGGGAGGAATGGTGACCCCGATTTAAATGCGAATGGGAGGTGCTTGTTGGATCTCTGTTGCAACAGTGGACTTTCCCATCACAAACACTTTCTTCCAGCACAGGGATGCAATGGACCAGAAGTCACTGATTGATTTTGTAATCGTATCAGCCGACTTATTCTGATCAGTGTTGGATACTCGTGTGAGAAGAGGGGCAGAACTATCAACTGCTCACCACCTTGTTGTCTGCACATTGCGGTTCTCTGAAGCCATGCCAACCAAGCGAAATATTAGGTTCAGACAAACTTGGCGCATCAAATGGGAGGCATTGGAGGATAGAGCTGTGAGGAAGACCTTTGCAGATAACATATCTTCAAGTTTCAAAGAACTACCCAGTGATCGTGGTACTGTTGAAGAGGAGTGGAAGTTGTTTAAAATTGCTGTGATTACTTTGGCTGCATTGTGCTGTGGTCGTAAGCGGCTGCGTGTGGCACAGGGCGGTGAGAAAAGGACTGCATGGTGGAACAATGAAGTCCAAGAAGCTGTCAAAGCAAAGAAGGAAGCCTATTTGCTATGGCTTGCAAATAAGTCAACTTCAAGTCGAGTGCGGTACACTGAGGCGCAAAAAGCAGCAGCAAAGACGGTATCAACAGCTAAAGCCAATGCCTGGGAGAAGTTCGGGGAGAAATTGGAGGCATTCTGTGGTTCGGCAAACAAGGTATTCTGGCAGACCGTGCACCGCCTCCGTGGAAAGAAGTCTCTTTCATCACAAACTGTTAAGAGTTCAGATGGGAAGCTTCTGAAAATGGAAGTGAGCGTATTGCATAGATGGAAGGAATACTTTGCATCTCTTCTTAATCCGGTGACAGCAACAACTGAGGCACATGAGGTGCACCTTGGAGCGGAAAATAGTCGCGGTAGTATCACCAAAGCAGAAGTCAGATGGGCAATTAAGTCCCTGAAGACTGGTAAAGCTGCAGGTGATGATGAAATCGGGTCCGAGATGTTATCCTGTGGCTGACTCTAGTATGTCAGGTTGCTTGGATATTTGGACAGGCCCCTAAGCAATGGCAGACAGGAATTGTGATCCCTATCTTCAAAAAGGGAGATCAGAGAGATTGCAACAACTATCGAGGCATCTCTTTGCTCAGCATTCCTGGGAAAGTGTACGCTAAGTGTCTGGAGAAGAGAACTCGGGAAATAGTCGACTCCAAACTGTCGGGGGAGCAGTGTGGTTTCCGACCTGGCTGAAGCATGACGGATCACATCTTTGCTTTAAGGCAAATCTTTGAGAAATCCTGGGAGTATGCAAAAGAGGTCTACGCTTGCAAGAGGTCTTTGTGGACCTCGAAAAAGCATATGACAGAGTTCCTCGGGAGAAACTCTGGCAAGTGTTGCAAGAGTATGGAGTGGATAGGCAATTACTGGTTGCTATCATGTCTCTGTACGAAAGCTCTGAGATGTGTGTCCGGATAAATGGCATTAAGTCAAGACCGTTCAACGTGGGTGTCGGACTCCGCCAAGGGTGCGTACTGTCGCCCCTCTTGTTCATTATCTTTATGGACAGGGGCAGCCGAGGCGATGAGCGTGTTTGTGTGGGCGACTGCCTGGTGAAGAGGTTGCTCTTTGGTGACGACCTTGTCCTTCTTGGGTCTTCTCGCACGAACCTTCAGCATGCACTAGACCAGTTTGCAGCCAAATGTGAAGAAGCTGGGATGAAGATCAGTGTGGCTAAATCTGAGGTTCTGGTCCTTTCAAGACAGCCTGCTGAGTGCGCTCTCCATGTTAGGGGAGCCTCATTGAGACAGGTGGTGAAATTCAAGTATCTCGGGATTGCATTCACGAGTGATGGACGGCAGGAGAAAGAATTGGAAGCTCGGATCGGTGCAGCAAGCTGTATCAGACGTGAACTGTGGCGATCCGTGGTAACGAAACGCGAGCTGGGTAACAAAGCCAAGCTCTCCGTCTTCAAATCTATCTTTGTCCCCATTCTCACCTATGGTCATGAGGCTTGGATAATGACCGAAAGAGTGCGATCGCGGGTACAAGCTGCTGAAATGAGATTTCTGAGAGGTGTGACAGGTGTTACCCTACTAGATAGAATGCACAGCAGCACAATAAGGAAGTCTTTACATGTTGAGCCGCTACTTCTCTGCATTGAGAGATCTTGTATGGCAACATGATACGGATGCTGCAAACTGGTTTTTTCGAGGCAGTTATTATTTTCCAAGCCGGTGGATAAGAGACCAAGGGCTAGACTACATGGAGAATCTGGGTTCAAATCGCTTGGGTTTTACCAGGGAGAACATGCGCCTGATGGTGGAAGATCGTGACCCTAACGGATAAGCGGGTTTGAAAAGTAAGTTCTAATAGTAATTAGTAACTTCAGAGTAAAATGCTGCGTAATTATGGGTCAACTGTGAGTGATGCTTCACTATAGGGCGGATATGAATCAGTTGCTATGAATGAGTTGTTCATTTGGGTGTCTCTGAGGGATGCCTCACTACAGAATCATATAACACCTATCTCGAATTTACATAGGTTTTCAGGAAACTATGATATTATGGAATTTACATCAGGTCATTAAAAAGTTCTTATGTATTTTCAGTATACTGAAAAAAACATTCAATTTATTACAATAACCGTTTGTAATATCCTATAATATAACAAAATATTAACAATTAAAACGGTGAATTTTTAATATCAATAATGAATGCAAGTAAACAATATATCTCAATTTCATTACATGTATTCATTATTGATATAAAAATTTACCTTTTAAATTGGTAATATCGTGTTATATTGTAAGATATTAAAAATTTCACAGTTTTACTCTTAGTAATTCAATTTATTCCTAAAAAAAAAACCCTTACAACTAATAACATATCTACAACGGCTGGGAAATGTAAATCCCATATTCTTGGTAAAAACTTTGATTTTGGAGGTGAAAAAAGTCTCCAACTCTATTTCGAGGGCATGACGATCTCTAAACTGTCGTTTACGCATGATTAACCAGTGATCTAAGAGATGATAATATGTGGGAGAGATGTCATGTGAGTATGGAGAGATGGAGCAAAGTTTCCTATCCAAACTGCAAGATCTTAAAGGCTGTATGCTATCTTGCATAGGCCTTAGCGATTTACCAATGAAGGTTGGTGTTGAGGAATTTCTGAAGAGTCCGTTGAAGCATATCACAGTACACATAAAAATGACATTTGATCTAACAGTAACACCTCGAAGTGCATTTCTCCAACTGCTATCCAGAAAATGGTCAGCAACACTTTCTTTACGTACAGGTCCTGTTTGGGATCTTTCTCTGAGGTTAATTTGATAGGTTTCATGGGCGCGCCAACAGGTAGATCATTTCTAATATTTCCTCACCCAATCCAGAGTATTCAACATGATTATTATCTTTTTACATTCCGAGAACAAACACAAACATCCAAACCTGCAACCCGACGGATTCGTTGTACGCTCCAGCGTTTTTGTTCACTGGGCCAGCCTTTCTAGGATGTTCTTCTGATGATAATCATTGGTAAAATAGATGAATATTATTGTAGAAGACCCACTTTTCATGTCATGTGATGATTCAGTCCATCAGTGGCTCTCTGTGGTTGACGTTAGAGCAAGGAAGAGAAAGTGGGCTAGGTGTTGCATTTTATTTGCTCCTGACAAAGCATGGAGGCAGAGCCCACTATAGGGGCGGACAACCCAGACATTTGTCCGGGGCAGCAAATCTAAAAGGCTGCAATTTGGTTGTGAATGTGACAAAATGTTGATAAGTTAAATACCCAATTAATCGAAATTTGTCGATTTATTTCTTTGGCTAAAATTACCGTGCAATATACCAAGGGTGCTGCGTGAACTTGTTTGAAACAGGAATACTGTGAGGAAAGAATATCATGCCTCAGAATATAAAAGGGCCGCTCTGGAAAGAAAAAAGCTAATGTGTTCCCAATTCATTGCAGTGCATCTAATCAAATTAATTAAAAAAGAATTACTTGTAAAATCATTTGGAAAATAATTTATTGGTAAAGAGCTATATTTGATTTCCAAAACCCATTTTTTATGTAGACTTCCAATGGTTGAATTTTCATTAAAAATTACAGAAGTAACTCTTCTGTGAAAAATAAAAACTAATATGTATAATCTTGAGAAATAAGAATCTAATATGTGCCATTTCACTTGTAAATTGCATTTTATATTCCTGAATCTTCACCTACCTCCCTTTTCTGTTAAATGAGCTATTCCATGACTGCAATCAGCACATTTTATTATTCATTTTAAAGTCGACCCGACAATTAATAATGGCTCCAAAAAGCAGCTGTCCGACGATATGAAAACAAGAATAATTGAAAACTTGCAACGTGGCGACAGGCAAGATGTAGCCAAGTGCTTTGGATGCACACAAGGTGAAGTTTCCAACCTGTGGAAGAAATTCAAGACCACAGGATCCGTTAAGAGGCAAAAAAGGAAGCGGAAGACCAAAGCCAACAACTCCGAGGCAAGATCGATAATTGAGGAAGCTATGCAAGAACATGAGAAAACAGACCTGCATAGAATGAACAGTGAATGGACTAAGTCAGGTGTGAAAGTGAGTGACAAAAAACTAAGAAACAGATTACATGAAATGGGTTATCATTATCGGAAGATGAAGACAAAACCAGCTCTCACAACCAAACAGATGAAAAAACATCTGATGTGGGCCAAAGAACATGCAAATTGGACTGTTGCATACAGGCAACAAGTTATATTTACTGATGAAAGCTGAATATCCATTGGGTGCAGAGACTATGATGGATAATTTGTGTGGAGAACATCTGCTGAGAAGTTCCAAAAAAATTGTGTCAAATCAAAATCAAAATTTCCTCGTTCTGTAATCATCTGGGGATGTATGTCTTATTATATTGTGGGATGTGTGCATTCAGATGTGTACATTGACATTCTCAATAATTTTCTCATTCCATCCATTGAAGGGCAATTTGGAGATAACCACATTATCTTCCAAGATGATAATGCATCACCACACCGTGCGAAGAAAGTCAAACAATTTTTGGAAGAATGTGGGATTCAGACACTGGACTGGCCAGCAAACAATCCAGATCTGAACCCCATTGAAAATTTATGGAATTCCCTAAAAATAATCGTCAATAAACAAAAATCATACATTTAAAAGTGAATTTAAAAGTGCCATCAACGTGAGCTGGACTGAACTGAAAGAAGAATTGCGCCAATAACTTGTGATATCCTTTGCCGAAGTGTATTAAAGCAGTAATAAAGGCAAAAGGAGGCCCAACTCAGTATTGATTTGAATTTCTCAACGTATATTAGTTAATGATGAAAAAAATAGGAAAGAAAATTTCCACAGCCTTGATTCGAACCAGGAACCTTTGGCTCAGACCGCCAACTCGCCAACCAATTGCGGTACTGCGGACATGAAAGCTAAACGATAATTACATGACCTTAGGGCTTGGTTAGAGCAGTTACCTAGTCTGCAGGCTGGGACTATCTTTCCTACGGCATAATATTCATTTAAGAATAATTCATAAGTGTTCAGTGACGGTTTTATCGTACACCATACCTCAGCGTTCAAATTAACGATAAAACCCTCATTGAACATTTATGAATTATTCGTATATTAGTTTTTTATTTCTCAAGATTATGTGTATTAGTTTTTATTCTTCACAGAAGAGTTTTTTAAATGGACATACGTACGTTTGTTCGTTCGTTCGTCTGTCTGTCTGTCTGTTTTATTCCATTCTTGATGAAATTGGGCACATTTGACCTTCAAAGCAAGAGGAAGAGCACTGTCTACATGAGATTTCGAAAAAAAATAATTTTTTTATATAAAATTCATTTTCTGTTTGTTGTTTGTGACGTTTTATGTTTAATAGTTTTGAAATAAATAGAGTTTAAACTTTCTACTATTTGTAAAATTAACTTCTCTTAATAATTTCAATTAAACTTAAGCTTTTAATATAAGCAATACTAAATCAGCAAACTATCTTCACAACATTGGTGAAGTTAAAATTAAGACAAGAAAATTGGCGTTAATCAAGTAAAGTGGATTTAAGGTTCTAAACGTCGTTTAAACCGTACATTGCATTGTGTTTAACTGAATTTATACACTACTGTTTATAAAAATCGCAACACCCTGATGGAATAGCCCAATCTGCATTAAATTTGGAGCATTTGCATATCATGGGTCAGAAAAGAAACCATTAGATTTTCAGGTCAATACAATGCGTTTTATTGTCACATTAGTATCGGGTGAAACTACCGTGGGATGCAATTACAGCCTCTAAACGTCGTGGCATTGAGTCAAACAAGCTCTGAATAAGGGCCTGGGGAATGTCCTGCCATGCTCTGTCTACACGGGTATACAGTTCATCCACAGTTGCTGCTGCAGGAGTCTGACGAGCCAATCGATGAGCAACCCTGTCCCACACATGTTCGATTGGGGACATGTCTGGTGAACGAGCAGGCCAGGGGAACAAGGGCGTCTGATGTGCTTGGAAAAAGGTGAGGACATTTCTGGCCACAGCACCTGAAAGATTCTGCAGGAAGGGGATGACCTCGGGTTGCACAACTTCCCTGATGTACCAGTCACTGTTCAGATTGCCATGGATTCTGATCAGACGGGAACGGCCATGGTAACTGATTGCACCCCACACCATCACCCCTGGCGTTTATCCTGAATGACACTGCACGATGCATTCTGGAAGGTCGCGCTCGCCACGATGTCTTCTGACTCGTATCCTGCCGTCATGGTGCTGCAAGTTAAACCTTGACTCATCCGAAAACACAACTTGTTGCCATTCAGCTTGCCACTGTTGGTGTTGATGAGCCCATTGCAACCTGAGGCGCCGGTGGTTTTGAGTCAAAGGAATCCGCAACAATGGTACTCGTGCCATCAATCCTCTGGAAATCAAACAGCGTCGTACAGTGCTAGCAGACATTGTTCTGCCTACTGTAGCACCCCACTGTTGTGCTAACACTGTGGAAGTGGCTTTACGAGCTGCTACACACATGCAATAGAGGTGTCTGTCATCTCGCGGTGTCGTCGTGCTGGGTCTTCCTGAGCCTGGTCTTCGGTGTGCCCTGTTCTCTTCGCTCCACTGCCTCCATGCACGCATAATTGTCGTTGCATTACGTTCTATACGAGCAGCAATGTCACGATACGACCATCCCGCTTCACGCAGACCAATTATGCGTCCTCTTTTAAAGTCTGTCAGCTGTTGATATGGTACCCTTCGTCGTCGTCGAGGCATGGTGTTCTTTCAAGCAATTACTCTGAAAATCTAATCATTTATACTCTGACCCATTGTATGCAAATATTGCAAATTGCATATGGATTAGACCATTCCATCAGGGTGTTGCGATTTTTATAAACAGTAGTGTAGACAAAAAGATTATGATAAATCTAAATCTAAAAGGATGGTTGTATGCATCAGTAGTGATTTGCAGCTAAGAAAATAAGACCAATACATGTTACAAAACTTAAAATAATATTTTATTGTGCGAAAGATATTGAAAATAACTATTAGTTCAATTATAATCCTTGACAAAATAAATTCCTACCCGGAATTAAGTTAAAGAAAAAAAAATTCCCAAATAATTTCTATTTTAATAAAAAGAAACAACTAGCAAACAAATGTATGTGATTCTTTCATGCTTTAAAAGCTTAGAAGGAATTGTCAACATTAATAAAATAAGATGAGCAAATTGTATTGCCTAAAAAGAACAACTGTGCAGGACATCACCAAACACAGTAAATATTATTGGAAAATTAATTGTGTGGCCAACAACCAAATACAAAGCGTTGTCTGAAGAGATAGAGCCAAGAAATTAGCAATAAGGGACATAGAATAATGTTCCTAAATAATTATAGTATGAAAAGATTAAGAGTGTTCACATACAAATGCTTCTAATAGGACATAAATTCAACATGATCAACTTTAAGATCAAGCATAAAAGGGAAGAAAAATTAATATTTAAAAAAAAAAATTGACTACACCACTCTACCATTGTAAAGTTACAAAAATGGGGCAAAAATTAAACAACCCCCCAAAATTAATAAAGATAATTTTGAATTACATCTTTGTTCAAAAAGGAAGAATGAAGAAATACTTTAAACAAAAATTATAAGGAAATTTGGATAGGTTAAATTGTCCTAATAAAATTTAACTTAAGCCCCAATGGGGTTAGATTAGTGCACCACAGTTAAAAAAACTCAGGAAAACACTGAAATTAGTGAATGTTGGAGTTTACTTCTGGAGAAGAGATCATCTGGCAAGGCCAAAAAAAAATCTGCATCATAGTTAATTAGGAAATGTCTATCTCGACAGAAGAAAAGAAAACGTGAGGAAAATGAAGCTTACATGTCCAAGGCAATGGAAGAAACTAAGATATCAGGAGATTATCTTTGAAGAATCATCATTCAGAAATACTAAGTGGAAGATGGATGCTGAGGTGGCCACTGAAGATGTTTATTCCCCATGGTTGCAGAGTGGAGGAGCAGTGAGTAAAATTTTCTAATGCAGTTGAATTTATATACTTTGAGCAACAATCCGAAAGCACACGGCTAGCACCTAGTGACAATAGGAAATCACTCTCAACAGCATGAGTATGTAAATGAAAGAACAACTTCTTTACACTTCAATAACAAGTGATAAAAGGACATTGTTAAAAGAATGCAGAATTATTTAAAAAAAAAAATCTGTCAACTGATAAATGATTATAATCATGTTAAAATAACTACAATCATAAATAGTTCTATACATAACAGGAAAAGAAGGGATATATACACATAAATATTATAAATCAACAGTAAGTGTATATTATAAACGTAGGAGTAGTGATAATTATATATTAATTAAGATGAATAGCACTCCTTTAATTAAAAGAAGACAAAAATTAAAATAAATAATAAAAAACAATGAAAAAAGACTACATTGTTTTGTTTTTTATTATTATATCTTCCATTCATTCAAAAATCTTTAATACTGAGGATGGGAATAAAATCCCGAAAACGTTATTCAAGTTAGTCATTTACGTATTATGAATCATCGAACTTCCATCATAGACCCTCGTCATTTGTAACCTGTGTACCTCCCTGTGTTCGTGTAACGTTTCTTCGCTGGATCTTCGTCTCTTCTGTGTTTCATCTAAGTTTCTTCACAAGTCCTGTGTTTCATTTATATTTCGTCCTTAAACTTTTACTTGGGTGACTTTTTTCATTGTTTTTTATTATTTATTTTAATTTTTGTCTTCTTTTAATTAAAGGAGTGCTATTCATCTTAATTAATATATAGTAGGTGTATACACTAACAATATTCAATTATCCATAAGTTCTGCCCACAGCACAAAATTCGAATTAAGTCCAAAATAATTAAACTCCTTTATTAACAAACTGATGGAAAGTGAAAAATTGCTAAAGAAATGCGACACCATAAACAAAATTGACAATCTGCCACCAAAAAAGTTTCTACATGAAAAAAAAAAAAATCTTAATGAAAATAATTAAACAAATAATTCATTGAAATTAAAAAAATTACAAGCAGATAATGAAACTAAATCAATTAAATATCAATATTACTAGCAATACCCAGGCAAGCTTAAAAAAAAAATAATTTATTAATCAGAATTAATTTTAATGGCAGAAAGTCAAAAAAAAAAAAAAAAACTGTCATAGGAATTAATGTGATGAAAGAAGCACTCGAGCATCACAGTTTGATTGTTTGCCCGCTGATGGAATTTGCCATTGGATGGTGCTAAACTCTTAAATCCTTCCCTTTCCTCCAAAGATTTCAGCCATTACGCCATCGTGCATTCGGTTGCTTAATGATGTTTTAATTCTCTTTTCTGCTACATTTTTTGAAGTGTTGAGATCCTGTTTTTATTCTTTATATTCAGAAAATTCAGCGTATGTCTGAAAAGTTCTTAAAACTTTTGAACTTAGATTCGCACCATATGTGCGTTAGGTTCAGACAAGGCCTTTACTTTCATTTTCAGTTTCAATGAAAAACTTCTCCTGCAAGCAATGTCGCCATCTTTTGAAGCTAATTGACAGTTGAGGAAAAGAACTTGAAATTTGAGAAAAAGAAAAAATACATTCGGATTATTGCAATCATTTTATTCATGGTGCTGCGTGCAGGAAATAAATCAAGTCTAAAGTTAGCTTGCATTATGATATGCTGAAAAGCATAAATTGGTTTCGCTCTGTTTGCAGTGTTGGGCAAGATAAAATAAAAACAATATCTAGATTAAGATAAAGATGAGAATTAAATATTTATCTAGATAAGATAATAGATAATATAATTTAATATAATCTAGATAAAGATAAAAGATAAAAACAAATTATCTAACAAATTAAGGTAAAATTTAGCCTTCATTTAGCCAACTTTTCAAACTATAGATATATCGTGATAAATATCGGAGTTTTTGCGATAACAGGCTGTTTGCGCCACGCTCTTTTCCGATATATTAGCTGCTCGTTACATATATATCATGGAAATCTAATGTTAATGTCCCACATGAAATAGGGTTGTTGTGCAGAGAGGCTACTCGGTACGTTTACGCTTAGGATTGTGGGTAAAGTAAAAGGCGTTGCCTTGCTTTCGAGTTTCGATCTACTCCACCAAAGAACACAGAAATCACAATGTTAGTTTCGTGCCTGGTGAAACGAAATCTTCTCTTTGTTCCCGCTCATGGTTAATTAATTATTTATTATACATATATAATTTCTTAATTTGTTTTAACGCTCGAAAAGTGACTTGGAGCTGGAGGAGTGAGCTTCGAAACAGCGAAAACACAATGGCTGCTGACGGGGGCAGCAGGGGAGCAGAAGACTAGTGACGTCGCTAACAGGTTAACTCTGATTGGCTCCGTTATGTCTGTATCGATCGTCAGTTTGATAGACTTACAACTCTCGTTAAGCATCTATCGATATCGGACAGCCTAACGTAACCGAAAACAGCTTGGCGCAAACCAGCTGTTCAAGCGATATAATAGCAAAATACGATATTTTAGAAAAAATCACCCATCACTACTAGGTACTTTCAAGAGGTATTTTCGGAGATACAGTTGACTCCGTTTATAAGAGCCCAGTCGGGGAAATTGAAAAAAGGCTCTTATAAGCAGAATTGCAGAAGACAGGACTGTTATTTTGGGGAAAATAAAAGTGGCTCTTATAAGCACTTAGCTCTTTTATGCGGAGCTCAAAGAATTTCTCAACTGGTCGCATGATTACTTGTGAAATTCAGTGACTTTGTCTAAAAAGAAAGAGCTACAAGCCCATGACATTAGTCATGCATGCTGGAGCTGGATGCATGTCTCACCTATTTAAGGTCAACCAGATCCTTAAAATTTTAGAAAAGTTCAAACAATTGAAACGTCATACATTGTTACATCATCATATTTCGACCATTGTTAATCGTATTTCTACCACGGTCTATAGATATTCATGGTCATCGAGCTTCAGCCATTTTCCATTGTTTCAAGAAGCTAAGGAAAACAGATCGCGCCAATTTATAGAATTATCGCGAGTAAATTTTTTAAAACCTTTATAAAATTTATAGAAATTTTTGAAATAGATAAGATAAGCTAATGCTAAGATAAAGATAAAAGATGACATAATTGAAAGTTTATCTAGGTAAGATAAAAAATAAAAACTTTTCATCTAAGATAATTATCTAGATAAATTTATCTAGATAGGGCCCAACACTGTTGGTTGCGAATCAGTTTGACTGCCCGTCTGAATGTCCGACGAAAACTCGAGAATGCTTGAACACTTTCAAATTCTGCTTATGGTATTTGTACGAGTTCCTACCTGAGCTAACCTGTTAAGCCTGGCATTGAATTCGGACAAACAGTTACGGGACAATTCAGATCACCCCTCCCCCTTAAAAATTTTTAATTGGCAATAACAGACATGTAATACCGGGTGGGCAAGAAATAACGTGACGTGTTCAGAGCTCGCTAGCGGGAATTCTATTAGGCCAAATGCAGTACATTTTGGTGTATATACTTCGTGGAACATGGAGTTTCGATTTCTGCAAAAAAAAAAAAGTACCAAAAGTCGCCATAGGGGGCGCTTATTTCAAGAAAACAATGAATACCTAATTGTCAAATGAACAAATACCGTACAAACCAACTTTAGTAACAACAATAAACAATGTTTTATTTTTAATTACAAATGTGTTTCAATATGACCACCAGTGTACTGTTCCAATAGCTGCATGCGGTACACGACATTTTCTACGGCAGCTCGCAGCATATCTGCATTAATTAGTCTGATAGGTAACGTTATTTGATCCTTTAAGGTTGAGAGGTCAGGAACATGTGCTTGATACACAAGGCTTTTCATATCCCCATAACCAAAAATCCCAAGGGTTGAGATCAGGCGACCTGGGTGGCCATACCATGGGAAATGCACGACTAATTATTCTGTTGTCTGAAAAACGTTCTCGCAAGATATGCTGCACCTGACGTCCGATGTGCGGTGGTGCACCATCCTGCATAAAAATGGTAGAATCCAGACAACCCTTTTCCTGCAATCGTGGTATCACAAAATTCTCAAGCATATCGGCATACCTGGCAGAATTGACGGAACAAGTCACCGGTCCACGGGACGGATTTCTTCAAAAAAGTACGGGCCGATGATGAAAGAAGCAGTAAAGCCGCACCATACTGTTAGTTTCGGTGAATGCATAGGAGTTGGCAGACACACTTGTGGATTTGATGCAGCCCAAGTACGGCAGTTGTGGGTATTGATATCACCATTCAAATAAAAATGTGCCTCGTTCGTGAATGATGGGAAATCCTCAGCCTTGCCTTTTATTGTCATGATTGCTCAACACGGAACGCGCTTATGCAAATGTATTCATTGTTTTCTTGAAATAAGCGCCCCCTATGGCGACTTTTGGTACTTTTTTTTTTTTTTTTTTTGCAGAAATCGAAACTGCGTGTTCCACTAAGTGTATATTCACCAAAATGCACTGCATTTGGCCTGGGGCTCTCAAAAAATTTTGTGTGTGCAATTTTTTTCAAACAGACGTGCCCACTGTGTACACTCAAACTGCCTCAAATTTTTATGTGAATTCTCAAACAATCGGGCACCGGCAACGTAGAACAAGACAAGGAATTTGAATTGTATTGTGAAAAAATGTGCAGGCGAAGCAACAAAAAAAAAAAGATGTGAGTGTATAGAAACAAAGGAATTTTCATCGGAAATAAAAAAAAACTGCAAGAAAAAGTGAAATAAAAAAAAAAAAATTTCATCTATGTCACAGCTTCAGAACCTTACAAATGCTTACAAGAATTTTTCCGAGAATGCTTTGCAAAAAAATTATACTATCCAAACGTAAATGGAAATTTGGATTGAGAAGGAATGAATGGCTTGGGCAAAACAAAGAACATAGGCACAGAAGAATAACACACACAGAAGAGCGAGCATTTCATTTCACATTACGCACGGGGGAAAAAAAAGACATGTGGGAACGCAACAATCGTAAACGAAAGTTTACCTGCCCAAAACGCCATTGCTGAATTAAAAAAAAAAAACTGCAATATTAAACAACATACTAACCTTTTTTCATGTGTTCATTTTCACTGAATGTTCACATTCAGAAATTGCCTAATTTCATCAAAAAGGAGCCCGAGTAACGCCGGGTAAAACAGCTAGTTACCAATAAATTAATTTCCAAATGATTTTACGAGTAACACTTTTTTAATTAATTTGTTTAGATGCACCGCAGTGCGTTAGGACGACATGTTAATTTTTTCTTTCCAGGGCTTGAATTGTGTAGAAGCTGTTTGAGTTTATAGAAAAATATTTGGCAATTTAGGTTAGATTAGGTTCAGTGGATTTGTTAATTTTAAAGGGAAGTATATCACTAAATTTATTAGGTTTGTTGGTTTGTTTGGTAATAATGTCGTTTTCAACTGTCGTGGTCGTTTCAGGACAGCTTTATAGGGGCCGCAAATTTTGCTTCGCAAGGGTTCTTTAACATGCAGCCAGCAAACGACTACACGGAGCTAATGGCTTTACTTCGCTTCCAAAGGAAGTGTGTGATCTCGGGATTTTCCCCCTGAAAAAATCCTCGTCGTCCTCTGCCAGGGTCGAACCCACGTCCTTGGGCCTTAAATATATTAAGCTGTTTAGTTTGATAAATATAATTTTTAAAAATTAGTATAAATTTATTATTTAATTTAATTAATATTTAATTTAAATATAAATTTAAAGTGATTTTGCTAAATTCTCCATACTTTTAAAGCGATTGGAATTTATAGAACAGGGCAAAACAATTTGGTGGTCTGTTTAAGGCGGGTTACTCATCAAAGAAGTGACGTGATTTTAGAGCACAGGATATAACATTTTTTCTTAAATGTCAAATAAACAAAATTTCTTGTGCTTTTAGCATAGTTTGTTAATTTTGTTTAGTTTTTATAGGATATAAGCTTCGTTTGTTTGATTGTGCAATAATACATTTTTGTAATTGTATTAAGTCCAGTTATATTAATGTGACCACCTGTCAGTAGCCAGAATACCCATCTTTCGTGGTGCAGACAGCTGCGAGACGGGCTGGAAGAGAGTCAGTAAGGTTCTGGAAGGTATTGACAGGGATATGAAGCCATGCTGACTCCAGTTCTGTGGTAGGTTGCGGGGTGGAGGATCCATGGCGCAAGCAACCCGATCGAGGTGGTCTCACAGATGCTCTATGGGGTTTAAATCCGGGGAGTTTGGGGGCTAGGGGAGTACCGTAAACCCATCCCCGTACTCTTTGAACCACACACTGATACTACGCGCATTGTCCTGCTGGAAGATGCCATTGTGCTGAGGAAACAAAATCTGCAGGTAGGTGTGGACATGGTCCGACAGGACAGATGCATACTTCCATTGATCCATGGTGCCACCCAGGGAATGCCATGAAAACATTCTGCAGACCATAACACTGCCTTCTCCGGCCTGGACCCTTGCATCACGTGTTGCAGGGTGCTTGTTTTCTGACGCTGAATGCCGTATACTCCATTGCCCATCTGTCCAATGGAGCATAAACCGTGATTCATCAGAAAAAAACACCTTTCGCCACTCTGCTGCTGCCCAGTTGTGGTACTGGCGAGCAAATGTCAGTCTTTGTCGCCGGTGAACAGCCGTCGGCATTGGTGCACGAACCACCCGTCTGCTGCGGAGCCCAACTGTCGTTGAGGATACATGTTTGGTAACCTCCTGGTTCATCTGGGAGGTTAGTTGGTCTACGGTTGCACGTCTGTTTGCTTGCACACATCTCCGTAGCCATCGTTCACTTGTCAACTATGGCCCGTGGTCCCCCACACTTGGCACGTCGCTGATTTTGGATATTGCCATTCTGCCATACACGGTACACTTTCACCACGGTGGCACGCGAACACTTCACAAAATTAGCCGTTTCCAAAATACTGCCGCCCTTGGCTCGGAAGCCAATGATCATGGAGGTCGGATAAATGGTGAAAGTTTCGCCATGATTCCAACAATTGCAATGTTTTCGGCTTCCCTCTGACACCCTTCCTATACCTCCCCCCCAACTCTGATACTGGTACGTACCTTCTGGATGCAACCATTTTCTGCTGATGTTGACTGGACTGTGTATTAAAAATGCATCTGAATAACAATTTGTAACCTGGTACAAGTACATTTTAATTTTTACTGTTTTGTACTACTTGACTGTTAATCTATTTTGAATGTTTCTTTCTAAATATAATATGTTTTAGAAATGGTACACATCCAAAATGAAAAATTGAGTAGAGGACCTCAATACCTGTGAGAATCAGCCCCATGTAATTATATTACCCTTATGATTTTATTAACGACTAGAAGCGAACCCACCCGTTTGTATAATCGGGAAATAACCCATTGTTAGATTTTTTCTTTGTTGTGACAACGTCCACCGTCGCTGAGTTTATGATATTAACAATTTTGTGATTTTGTCAGTAATCCTTGGAAGATATAGAAGCTGGTGGTAGACACTTTGAACATTTATTGTAATGACATGTTTTTTAAATGATATGTGTGGTTTTTCAATAATCCACCTGTAGAAACCTTTAAGATGATTTAGCTGTTCCCAGAGGAAATATCAATTTTACTATGAAACTCCTATTTTTAGCTTTAAAATTGCATGCCTTTTTTTTTGTTTTTTAACCTATCACATGTACTGTTTTTTTTCTGACAGTCTATTAAATTGCTCACAGTAATCAGTGCTCCTGAATTTATTTTGTTAGATTCATCATCAAAGATTTCTGAAAGTTCACAATATCTCAGAACTTCCTACTTTAATCTTGATTTCCGAAAAATTGTTTGCATGCAATTCGTCCATTTTCTGAAATTGAATACTATGTTGCCCAAAGAATATAATTCCATTGACCAAATTCCTCAAAATGACATACATTCCCGAAAACACACATTTTAATGGAGTAAGGTAAGATTACTGACAAAATCACAAAATCATTAATATCTACATAATAATAACATTTCGGATACATACATGGGGATGATTCTCATAAGTATTGAGGTCCTTTACTCAGTTTTTCATTTTGGACGTATACCGTTGGGACACCCTGTATATTTTTAAAAAGTATATATTTATATGAGGTCCTTTTTGTCCGGAGCGCATATTACATATCTTTATATTGCTAGAGTTCATAAAAATGAAATTTTGGATATTTTTTTCGATTAAAAGAAGGTTTCTTAAAAGCCTATTCAAATGCATTGAACGAATAATAAACAGAACGCGAAATTCATCAGTGCCGTTAAAGTAAAATCATGTTCGATAATTTTATTTTGTGATATAAAAAAAAAATGAAGCAAATTTATTTTGCGATAAAAAACAGACATCTGTTTCAAAAAATGATTAGAGGTAAAAATATTATTAAGTCATAATGCAGATGACGTTTTAAACGCTAGTTATCCACAACACACCGCTTCTGACATCATAGGAGAGCGCAAAAGAGTCCTAATGAACTCTAGCAATGTAAAAGTCAGTAATATGCGTCCGGGGCAGCATGAAAGCTAGAGCGGGCTCTGATGGAGGATCCATTTATCCAATATTTTGACTGTCCCTCTATGCGAAAATAATTATGCACAGTTCCCTCTGTCGCTGTGCTAATGCATGACAGATTGGCATGGATTAGCTGCAATAACTGCCTTCAGTGCATCTTCATCAACAGCAGGCGGTCATCCAGAGCAGGTGTTATCTTCGACGGATTCATCTCCATCCAGGAATTTTGAAAACCAAAACTAAGCTTTTCATGTTGACAAGGCATCCTGTTCATACGCTTAACATAGAATTCAGCATGTCTCAGTTGTATATGACAGTTTTAATTCAAGAAACAATGCTGCTCGAATTTTGACCTTTCATTTACTGCTTGTTACTATGATAAATTAATTTCAAGTAAAGACTTCTCAAAAGAATAGGTATAAAGATGCAAATTTTTGTTAAGTGTTTTTTTTATTTTTATTTATTTATTCATTTATTTAATAAATGAGAATACAGTAATGCGTGATAGGGATCGGTATGGTCAAAAACCGACAAGTTAGATCCTACGGGCAAGCAAAAAAACAACATTAAGCACATTATATAATTAAAAAATGCAGAAAAACCAAATCTACAATAAACAAATAAACAGTAATAAATGCAATAAATATAAATTTTTTAGATAAATATAGTGTGTAACTAATTTTAATACAATAAATAACAGTATAGTGTTAGGGATAGGATTAGAAGGTTTTTATGTGAAATATACAAACTAAGGTTAATTGGAAAAAAAAAAGCTTAAAAAGGGGCACTCGAGTTCGAACCTCGAGTGCCACCAGTTCCATAAGTTAAGTAAACAATATTTCAGACTTGAACATATCCAGATTAAACATAATTATATTAGGTATGATAATTAAATAAAGACCGTTATACAGGGTGATTCAGAAAGGTAGATCAAGAATGAAATACCATATACAGTTTGTAGTGGGGAACAATATTTTTTGTATAAACGTGTGTCCGGAAATGCATCCTTACAGAGATAATGCAACTTGTACGAAGTAGAAATGGATGTGCGTTACCCGGACGGCAATGGTAGGGTATATGTAAATTGTTCATGTTCTCTCCTTTAAAAGAGAGGAGACGAAACATGTAACTCCATTGTCGTACAATGGAACGCTTGACTAATGCGGAGCTGGCGGACATGCATCTCGTCTACAGCGAGGCACAGGGTAATGCTACTGAAGCGGAAAGGGTTTACCAACAGTGGAAAAATATCAGTGATTCTCCGGACATCTTCACCAGAGTTCGTGAGAATCTCGTCTGCAGACTAAACACCTG
Source organism: Rhysida immarginata (assembly GCA_023313115.1). Taxonomy (NCBI): domain Eukaryota; kingdom Metazoa; phylum Arthropoda; class Chilopoda; order Scolopendromorpha; family Scolopendridae; genus Rhysida; species Rhysida immarginata. The sequence continues at coordinate 474,940 of JAHWFO010024135.1, forward strand.
CATCGAGGCTCAGGGTCGGCATTTTGAACACCTACTGTAATGTCATTCTTACCTCGTACAAGTTGCATTATTTCTGTAAGGATGCATTTCCGGACCCATGTTTATAGGAAAAATATTGTTCCCCGCTACAAACTGTACATGGTATTTCATTCTTTACCTACCTTTCTGAATCACCCCGTATAATAACCAAATATGACTGAGCCTATACTAAAAAATTAGCGTCAACCATTTCAGATAGCTAATTAAATCATTAATAGCATATAACTAGAACTATATCAAATTGAGAAACGAGCCAAGGTGTTCACCATGAAAGTTTCCCAGTGTAATCTCAGTGTATATAATCTATAAAAGAACAAATAGATATAGAGAGGGTTAGGTTCAACCATCACTATCAAAGTTCTCAAACTTGTCGAATCTGGTTGAAAATTATTAATACATCTGTATTGATTAATTATTACGGCAATCATATCGGACCTCAATATAATGAAGCACAAACTGTTTCAAATGACTTCTGAATATTCTGTAGGGCGTTAAGGACTGAATATTCTCAGGCAGAGCAGACCAATTAAGTATAATTACGACTAATAAAAGGCAATCAAATTCTGTTAGCACTGCGTGTATATTGATAGGAGTAGATATTATAAGTAAGCGCTATATTTTGTATATAAATGCACACGTCTGCATAAAATATATTTGTTGTATCGTGGGTAAACGTAATTGTAAAAACATATGCGAGACCGAGTCCGATCTATGTGCTTTTATTACTATTCGTATGAACCATTTTTGTAGTTTTGTTATTCTATCCAAGTTATATGACGTGGTAACCCCCAGAAGAGTTTGTGTATATCCCGAAAAATATAAAAGATAAAGTATGTTATTCGGTAAATAGTATTGTCTGGCGATCATACCTGTTTTTTTTTAATTAATTTATTTATTAAGTTTTCGACATGTAAGTTCCAAGTCAAGTCATGTGTCAAGTAAAGGCCTAAATATTTAAAAGATTTTGTAACTGAAATTAAATTATTACCATAAAGAAACAATAATGGAATAGATATTTCCCGTTTGTTTCGTTGTGTGAAAAGCATAACTTTAGTTTCTTGAATGTTAAGCAACATTCAGTTGTTATCGTTCCATCCCTTCAAGACTGTTAGCACCTGATTAAGAGAGCAGACTTAAGTTTGTCTGATCTTGGTTAGAGAGTAATAAAGTGGCGTCATCCGCATAAAAAATAGAAACAGTTGGTAAGATGGCGTATGAAAGATCGTTTAAAAATAAGTTAAATAAAGCCTGTTTCACAATTACTGTTTGCGGGCGAAAAACAGGCGAATGCGGAAACCGCAACCGAGGCGAAGATTTTCCGCACATACTGCCGTTTCACAATTAGCGGAAATCGCCCGCACTGCTCTTCGCAACTGCTTTGCGGGCGAAATTTTCAATTCAGACAGGTTCTGAAATTTAGCGAATCCGCGACAGCTTAAACCAATCAGGAAGCTTCAGGTTCGCACAGAACTATAGGGGGGAAAGTTGGAGAGAAGTAATGAACGGATATTTATAAGAGAAAAGGACGAGACACAAAAACCCTGGAATACAATAACGTACAATAAATAATAGTTATTAAATAAAAATGAAAAATAAATAATAATAATAATTAACAAAATAATTAATAAATAATAAATAAAATATTCTAATTGCCTTTAGAGAATTATCCTTTTTGCTTTGATAAAGGATAGTCTCTATCCGAAACGTCAGCTTTTTATTTTATTTTAAATTTCTAGTTTCATTTTGATTTTATTTATTATTTATTAATTATTTTGGAGAGAAGTAACAAAAACGGAAGAAATATACAAATCCACTTGGGCGTATTATGACAGCTTACTATTCCTTCGGGTAGGGTCTTTTAATCTACCCTGCTTAAAAGATTAAAAGACCCTGCTTCGGGCATAGCCTACATGATAAGCCTATTCTCTTATCATGTAGGCTATGGTTCGGGATACAGTTTCCAACCGCACGTAGAATGAACCAATCAGGAGATAGTTAATGCGGCCGCAAATTTAATTGTGAAATGGAAACGGAAAATTGTTAAATCGCCCGCTTTGCTAGCGGAAGCGCTTGTATTCGCATCCTGTGCGGATTCGCTGGAGTAAATGCGGGCGATTTAATTGTGAAACAGGCTTAAAAGAGGTGAAAATATAGATCCTTGTGGAACTCCCAATTTCTAGTCAAAATCCTGACGAGGACCCCCGATGAGACAGGAAATATCGCCTGTCGGTCAGGAAGCTGGATATCCTTTTAAGGGGAGGCCCATGAATATTATAATAATTAGTTAATTTATTAAGGAGAAGATTTACAGGAATATTGTCAAATGCTTTGGCGTAGTCAATAAAATTTGCTGCCACATAGTTACGTAAAGCCATTTCCCTAGTAACATATTCAGTTAATTCGTAGCAGGCTGTCTCTGTGCTACGGTTAGGTACAAAGCCGTGTTGTGATGGAGTTATGAGTGCATATGAGAAAACAAAATTGCTTAACCTATTATAAAACAGTTTCTCCAGGAATTTAGCAAACATAGGAAGAGTGGATTTTGGACGGTAGTTAACATAAAGACACGGATCCCCCTGCTTAAAAATTGGGCATACTCTTGCAAGTTAAAGTACTGATGGATAATGTCCTGATAATACAGGGCTATTAAATATCATGGAGAGTGGCACAGAGATGGCCCGTCTTACTGAATTTGACATCCGCCCGATATCCTAAAGGATCTGGCGTTGGGGTTGACTTGATTTTTTGAATAATATCTGCAACTTCTATGAATGCTTTGAGTGGTATTTCGTAGCGCTGATTTGTACCCATGTTAATAATATTGTCTGACGATGGAGTAGGCAATAAAGCTTGTAAAAAATCAAAGAGTTCAGTTTGGGCTACAGACTGATCTTTAAGAAAGGACTATGTAATTTTTTTAATAACTCTTTTAATTTGCGCCATGCATCTTTAGTGTTAGGCATACAACCATGTCAGACTTTTAATAAATATTGTAGAATGCATCAGTGTTTATTTTATAAAACACATATTTTTATTAGAATAAAAGTCATCAAAAGAGGAGATAAGGTACATGAAATTATCAACTGACATTGATACTCATTGAATACAGAAGATCTGAAAGAACTGACATTGATACAAAGACACTCATTCAGAACATCTTAAAGAAAAGTAAGTAAAAAAAAAACTTAGCAACACAACAAAGGTGTATCATCTCGTTATTGAACATAAGTAAGTAAATACATTATTGGACATGAGAAAGCAAATACATTATTGAACATGAGAGTGAAGATTATAGTTAACATTTAGCAGTACATAACTGCTCAAACAAATTAGCATAATGCTTGCTTTTGGCTTCATGTATCATCCTTTTTATACAATTTGAGTGAACCTTGAAAGCAGTTATAGCATGCGTCGTAGGAGTACGTCGCATCTTTAGATAGAGTTTATTCTTCTTCTCCACCAAAGTTAACAATTGGTGGGTCCTCCATGGTTTGCGTATACGGTCATAATGCTTCGGTTTTGGTTTGGACTTAAGTGTAAAATACCGTTGATATCCAAACTGGAAATGCTTCAGAAAAGTGAAAAATATAAGTTCAGTATCTAACTGTTCAGATAATAGAGAAGACCAGTCTGTTAATTGCAAAAAGGAATTAAACACAGCATTACGGTTAAATGTAACTGTTTGTTTTTCTATAATCTGAAGGGCTTTGTGAAGGTTTGTGCTAGGCTTATTAAATATTATGAGCAAAGGAAAATGATCTCATATTGAGACATCTAACGAATCGCTGTATAAAGGTGGGACCAAATTCGAAAAGCACATGTCTATTGCTGAGTAAGTGTAGAATTGTGATGAGTAATGAGTATAAGAATTAGAACAAGGTAATAAACCAGCGCATAAGATTGGATCCATAATGTTTTACTTGTGGAAGTGATTTCTCAAAGCTAATATTGAAGTTGCCAAAACTATTAATGAGTTATTCCGCATGAGCGGATCGGACAGTAGTGAGTTAATAAAAGTGTTAAACATCGTTAAGTGACCTGATGGCGGGCGGTAAACGGTAACCATCATATATTTCTTATTTACTTTTATCGTTAATATTTCATAATTATCATTAACACTCGTATATTGTGGTATAATAATTGCTTCCTATGATTCTGTTAAGTAGAAACATACTCTGCCACCATGTTTATTTGCATGACTAATTGAAAAATTATTATATCCTGAGATAGATGGAATTTGATTTGGGTCGTACGCCCATGTTTCGGTAAGGATAATACATTTGGGAGGAGTGCTTATACTATCTACAGTTGCAAGAAGCTCTAAGAAATTCGCTCTTAGACTTCTAATATTCACATAAAAAAGTGAGAGCAGACTCAGAACTTGCAGTTTCTCATTTGCTTCTTTAAGATTTTGGGAACGTTTGATATCCAAATTTAGATTTTATATTTAAATTAATTATGTAAATTAATGAATTATTATTCACGTTCATATTTGTTTATTGGAATTCGAAATTTAAGATTTTATACAGGTTTAGAACGACTTAGAGTAGAATTAAATTAAGTTTATTTAAATTATTTCTTTTTTCTGTGAAGGTTAAGAATCGCTTATTCTGTGTCAGTAAAGGTGCGTTCCCATAGCCTGCTAGAGCTTTAAAGCAAATTCTGCTCGCGAGAAAAATGCAGCTGTAGCTTCCAAGCTTTAAAGCAAAAACTAGCGTTGAAGGTATCCCATAGCTAAAGTGTCTCACGAGAAATTGCATGTGGGATTTCAGAAACACATGGTGCCTCTTAATGCACGAAAACGTTTGTTGTTACTGAGAAGGGAATTTTAAGTAGCTATTGATAATTAATCGTAAAAGTATTTTGTAAAAAGGAAACATATTTCCACTTTAGCAATGCGTGATATTTATTTTTATTTTTGCTGACGCTACAATAAATCGAATAAATAAAATAAAAAACCAATTAAATTTAAATAAACAGAACTATTAATTAATTAAATAAACTTAAGTAATAAACAAAGTAAAAAAATACACAAATTTATAAAATAAAATTAGAAAAATAACAATTAAATATATATAATAAATTCAATAAAGACTATAAAATAATCAATGAATATAGTGTATAATAAATGAATAAAATAAAAACAAAATAAAAATAATATAAAATAACAAATTAAAAGTTATATAAAATCAGCTCAATCAAATGTAATAAAATAAACAAACAAATAAATACTAAATAAAATTAAATAAATTAATAAAATTTATAAATAGATAAAAAAATAAAAGAAAAGAAATAAATAATTAATAAAAAATTTTAAACCATAGTATAAAATGCTCAAAGAAGAAATAATTATAAACTGAAGATATTCATCAAAAAAATCATGAATACAAAGGAGAAAAGGGAAACAAATACAATTTGCGGAATTCTTCCTTCATTTTTCTCCTTTGTTTTCACACTATCTTCACAACCCCATGCACGAGAAGAAAGTGTGTACTGCGTATGTGCCGCAGTCATTTCCAAGCTGCTAGTAGATAAAATCAAACTGACCTAGATATCCATTTGAAGCAAAAAGCAGCTTGAAATTCCTCGCGCTATACGCAACTCGCGCATATCAGCTTGGTGTTTCGGATAGCTTGAGCTTGGAAAATCACACGCAAAACGCTCCAAGCGAGCTATGGGAACGCATCTTTAGATTAATTTTAAATCTCATTGTTTTAGTTGTTGGTCTTGTGTTCAAGGACCTAAAGAGTATTGCCAAAGTTAGATAGATGAACAAGATCGAATTCTAGAACAGGATATGGGTGGAAAGAGAACAATGGAGAAAACAAAAAAGTGAACTTTGGAATCTGAAGTTAGCAAAAGGCGACTGATTGTCACGTGAATGTTGAGATTTCGTTAGTGTAGAAACAGTTAGAATAGGTGACCAACCTTTCTTTTGATGGGTGACCAGCGTTGCCGAACGTTTGATTAGCTGTCGAACTCAAATCTGTTTTTGTCAGAAGTTCTAAGTGTAAAAGAAATCAGTAGTGATTTAACTTTCCTAGTAGCCAGGTGTGCAGTGTCGCTACTCAAATTTTCAGCTTAAATTCGGCATTCAGCTGGTGTATCTTACGATCCCAGTTGAGAAATTCAAAAAGTTAGGATTAATTAAGTTTTAAGTTGAGAAGTTTTCGTTCTAGTTCAACCAGAGAGTAGTATTTTATTTTCGCTCGTGCCGAGGATTTTTAAAGGAGTACCCGTAGCAGAGCACCTGCTAAATCAATTTAATAGTTCGTAAATTGTCAGAGTTAGTCCGAGAAAGCGTAACCAGCCCCGAGAGGTACACAGTTGCACCACCGGAGAGGGAATCCATCATCAAGCCATCTCCCACGTCGCTGGACGAGATCACCACAGCAGACGTCCCTGAGTGAGACCAGAGCGAGACCCAAGTCGTAGCCGACAGATTGAGAAGATACGGTATAGGTAACATTCATTCCTGTCTCAGTGGCTATTCTCTTCTTACACATTCTTATTTTAATTAATATTTGGGAACGGAACATTTAGAACAGTTACTTTATGGGAAGGACAGATTACACATTAAATTGGAGTATTAAACCTATGCCTTGGAGAGCTTCATTCCTGTACTCTCCCTAAAGAGCTAAATTGTTTCAAAACAGACTAATTCAATTTATCAGTTAAATCTTAGAAACATTTCTGTATCTGTTAATATTATAAGACTCGAGTATTCAAGTATCCAGATTGTTTAGATTCCATTGTTACTTTATTAATTATCCGTTTAATTTACACATAAAGCTTTTACTTGACAATTCTTACATTTTGATTCACTCTCTTTGAATTTCAGATTCACAGAAACCATTTTAGTTTATGATCACCATTCTCAATTTTACAGATCATTATCTCGTAATATTTATCTGTCCAGACCTAGCACTTGATATTTTGATGATTATACATATTTCAAATTAAGCACAAAAATTTACATTGAATTTATATTTGATTATCATTAGTATACCATTGTCTAATTGATACAAATTATTTTATTGTTTAATTTAAATTCATTCTGATTTGCTGATTACTATAATTGACCTTCATTTATTTGGAAATTTCATTCTTAATATTTTAAAGAACCCATTCAATATAGATTTGACAATTCACTCTTGTTTTATACCTTTCTTGTTAAATGTTCCAATAAATTTATTTTATTACCGTATTTTTTCGAATATTGGCTGCATTCACTTTAGGCCGCAGCCACAAATTTGACGGTGGAACGAAAAAAATAACCCTTTAAAGGCCGCAAACTTCTAGGGTCTACAAAAAGATCGAACTACTTCGTTTTAGCGTCCCACAGTATCTTAAATAGTAATTTAGATACCAGTTACATTATTTATATAACCATCTAAATTATTTTAATATATTGTAACGAACCCCCCCCCCCCCCCCCCTCGAGACGAGTTTCTCATTTCTTTTGTTAAAAAAAAAATTCTTGATAAATGTAATTATTGTATTGATTTCCCGATAATTTTAGTCAACGATGAAAAAAACTTTTATTTATGTGACAAACCGATCTTGGAAACGTACTCAACAATGGACTCACACGCAACAATGTGGTTATAAATATCAGACTGAAAAAAGAACTTGACGTTTAGTTGTTGCCGAGCGAGGAGAGAGAGGAGAAGCAGAAGTGAAATTTTGGAATACGAAGGGCAAGCAGCTCACCTTGGAGGGCTTGCATGGCTGAAGAAAAAGAAAGACGACAAAAAACGACTGGACTACTGAACGGAGACATTTCTCAGAAAGCTGTGGACCTTAGAAGAGATTCAGCGTCAAGAATTCAGAAGCCTTGCAACCTCGACGACTCAATAATTACGTTCGGCCAGCGCCGCCATAGACGTTCGTACCACCAACCATAAGACAACAACAGGAAAAGTAATATCCATCTCTTTCTATTTTCCGTTAAGGGGGCCCCGTGATAGAACTGATTTTGTTAACATCAATCCAACAACGTATGAGAAATCTTTCCGATGAGGATTTATAGCCGTATTGCTCGTTTCTTGGGTCTAGGGTGGGCTCCCCTCTACTAACGTAACCCTACCTTATCCCGATATTATTAGTTTAGGTTTAGTTTTTGGCCTTTCTCCCCACTCAGTCCAAGTCACGGATGAGGTAAAATTTTACCTCATCCGTGGTCCAAGTCTTTTCCATCCCCGACGAGGACAATTTCTTCAAGTGGTGTCGCTATATGACAATTGTAGCCCCAGACGGACCCTTTAATTTCTTGTTTACGAACTCTATGCAGAATATAAACCTAAAGTGAAAAGAAAAAGGAAGGAAATAATAATAAAAAAGATTAATAAGGAAAAACTAAGAAAGAAGCAAAATAAAGAGAAAGACATTTACCCAATTAATGAGACTTGCCTAGAGAAAGCACTTCAATCCAGGACTAGAAAAGATAAAGACAAACTAAAATAAGAAAACCATCGACGTTAATGTTAAGATGATAGATCTCATAAATAATCCCTTGAGAGTGTAGTAAACATCAATTAATTTGTTAAGACTAAAATTAGTTTAAAGAAAAATACTTACCAGATGTGATTTTAAGAGAAACTGATACGATCGAATAAACAACCGTTTCCCGATAACGACAAAAAGAATAATTAAGACTCAAATTTGTTTAAGAGAATTTATTTGTGCGAAATCAATTTTTTACAGATATTTACTTATGTTTTCAAGATGAAGTTCATCTCAATATTTTAGTGAAAGATAATAGAACAGACTTTTATTTATTTGCTATTTTGAACAATTTGCTTGTTGACTTTTTTTCCTTTGTTTGACCTCAACACCTGTGAGGTGCCTGATCTATTTAATTATTGTTTTAGAATTAATCTCTTGAGAATAAACGTTACCCTTCACAGGTCTTTAGGAGGGACCAACCAATTGCGTGTAATTTTCATTTCCCAATATGGATTTAAGATCTTATTTGACAGAATTTCGAGTCACCTGATTGATCTGTACTCCCGACCAAGAATAGGGACGTTAAAATATTTGATGAAACTTTTATAAATTTATTAATGAAATGTGTAAATAATTATAGTAATTTGATTTTAATGAGCGAGTATAACTTTTATTTCGTCAGCGGCGGCCATGGCTCTATCAACGAAGTGCCGACCAATAGCGCTATAGAGCGTTCTATGACATCACAACACCTTGGAGTAGAGTGGGCAGCAATCGCGGACAATAGCTTTTAACAAGTGAATTTCATAATAATATATGAATGAAAATGTATGTAACTGGATAATTATTATTCTGAAGGGTTAGAATATTAATTTCACTGTTAAAAAAAGATTCAACAAAGGCTGCATAATTTAAAGCCATGAACTCAAATCAACCCTGTTTTTATCGGATTATTTTTGCCGATCTACGATCGATTTACCTTTTCAAAAAGTATAAAATATAATAGAAGTTTCCTATAAAAAAGATAGGAAGCAAATATAAAATATGTATTGCTTATTGATAAATTAGGCCCCATTCTTTTCTTAATTTATATAAATGATATTTTTCATTTAAATTGGTTTGGTTCTATCCAAGCTTATGCTGATGATTTAGTCTTAACCTATATAAAAAGTGATTATCAAGATTTTAAAGAAGCCCAATCAGACCTTAAATTATTAAATTTCTGGTTATCAAATAATAATATATCCTTAAATGTAAAAAAATCTGTATATATGCGTTTTAAATTGCACTCTGATTGTAATACAAATTTGTTTCTTAAATATCATGATTTGAAATGTAATAATCTTGAATGTAGTCATTGTCCTCTCTTAACTTATGTCGAACACACAAAATATTTGGGTATTACAATTGATTATCGTTTATCATGGGATTCCCATATAAGACGTTTATTTGTTAGATTAAGATCTATAACTTTTATAATTCGATCATTAAAAACTGTCTTAACTTTTAAAAATCTGATTTTAATATATAACGTTTTCTTTTTAAGTGCATTACAATATCATCCCAGTTTGGGGTGGAACTTATGTGACTCATTTAAAACCAATTATAAATCTTTTTAATATGCTGACTCGTTGTATCTTTAACAATAATGATTTTCGTAAAAATCAAATGATGAATTTTCATCAATTTTATCTTTTTAATTTGGCAAAATATACATGTAATCATGTAAAAATGAAACAGCCAATTTTCAGACATTTTAATTATAATTTAAGATATTCTAAAAATCTGACGATTCCAATTGAAATTCCAAAGCATTCTTTCGTTTTCCATCAAATAGATTATATTTATAAAAAATTGTTTAATGATCTACCAAATGAAATAAAATTATGTACTGATAAACGAAAATCTGGATATAAACTTAAAAATTGGATTATGACTATCAAAAGCAATTAGTTTTTAATGGTTTTTATATGTTACTCAGTTTTAATTGTTGTTACCGTATATACTAATTTATTTTCTTTTCTTTTGATGCTTTTCCAAATATACGAGCACTATGTGCTCATGGGAAATTCATCTTATTATATATTTGTATGTTTCTTACATTGGAATAAATAAATAAATAAATAAATAAATAAATAAATAAATAAATAAATAAATAAATAAAATATACATGTATTGACTATCGACCAAAAACCATTACGCTTACGTTATTAATGGTACTCCTCATTTCAATGGGGAGGGGGGGTATTAATATATATATAAAAAAAAACGAACAACAATTCGATTCTATTTTACTATAAATTTTGTATAAAATAAGTACAATTGTCACGTACGATAAATACAGTTGAATTTCTTTCATGTATTAATAAAGATTAGCTATTCCCTCCACCAAAAAAAAAACTGCTCCTGATTTCACAGTTGTAGATGAGCATTTTTTTTATTAGCGGAATAATTTTTGGTTGATAGCCAATACAATCCATCTATATTATGTCTATTTTCTCTTATATTTTCTTCCTATCTTTTTTATAGGAAACTTATATTTTATACTTTTTGAAAGGTAAATCGATCGTAGATCGGCAAAAATAATCCGATAAAAGCACGATCGATTTGAGTTCATGGCTTTAAATTATCCAGCCTTTGTTGAATTGTTTTCTAACTGTGAAATTAATATTCTAACCCTTCAGAACAATAATTTACCAGTCACATATATTTTCATTCATAAATTATTATGAAATTCACTTGTTAAAACTATTGTCGGCGATTGCTGCCCACTCTACTCCAAGGCGATTGCTGCGCTATTGGTCGGCACTTTGTTGAAAGTTATACTCGCTCATTAAAATCAAATTACTATATTTTTATTTACACATTTCGTTAATAAATTTATAAAAGTTTCATTAAATATATATTAAAATAATTTAGATAGTTATATAAATAATGAAATTACTATCTAAATTACTATGTAATATACTATGGGATGCTAAAACGAAGTAGCTCTTTCTTTTTTTTCTTTTGTTCTATCCAAAATAACCAAAAATGATTTTTTCAGAAAAAAACACTTTTTTCAGGCCGCACTCCCGAAATTTTCGATTTTTTTGGGTTTAGAGCCGTGGCCTATATTCGAAAACATACGGTAATTGTTAGTACTGCCTTGAGTGCCCTGATTCTCTCCTCATTGGCCGAACCCGATGCGGATGGTTTTAGTTATGCAAATGGGATAAATATATAAACATTAATTGGCTAATATATTATAATTCGGAGGTGCAGTCTTTTTTAAATTATCCAAATTACTAATTCGACCATTTTTTCATAATTATTATACCCCGGATCCTTACACTTCAATGAAAGAATTCGATACACAGTTTTGGCTGCTGAAATAAGCAAGAATTTATTAAATGACCTGATATTTACCTTTCTATTTGAAATTTCATATCTTTAAGAATATCTCTGTATACATGTCGATCCATAATGTCATCTATTTGGTGTATAATGTCATCTATCCAGCATAAGAAAGTGCTCGCAACCATTCAGTGCGATAGATGGTAATTGTCTCTGTTGGCAATTGATGTCCAAGATTAAATCTTTGACCATGAACACAGTCGAATATTTCTTATTCCGTCACTGCCAAATAGTTGAAGCTTGTTTTTATCAGAAAACAAGATTTTGCACCACATTTTAGATATCCATGACAAATGAGTATAGCAAATTCTAATCTAAATTTACAATTTTTGGTGAAGATAAAAGGTTTCGTTATTCGAATTCCAGCAGTATTCGAGTGGCATGAAACATTTTCCAACTGATATTCACACTGTTCTTCATTAATTTCACATATTTCAATTAAATTTTTTTAATGTTATTTTTAGTCTTTCGCACTGTAATGCGGTGGAGTCTAGTTGTTGTTTTGCAGGGTCTGTCACTTCGTCGAGTCTGCTCTTTCTGATAGATGGGCTTGTATTTTGCCAATTTAAAGTCATTTTGAAATGGTGTATGCACTCCAAATAATCAGCCACGTTTTGCATATATTTGCATATGATGTAATAGTAATTTGACTGATCATGTGAATGGAATAAACCGGGCTCATCGTGATTCTTCTTCCTTACCCCGGATAAAGAAGAAGAATTACAATGGTACCGAATAAGCTGCTAAAATGGGTCGAGGGGGGGGGAATAGAAGTGATAGATCTTAAACTTTTGCCCATCAAATATTGTTTTTAATTATTTTTTAAAGAAAGCAATGCCTGATAAATAAAACAATTTATGAGCACCATTTTATTAGTAAAATTTAGTATAATAATCCTGGCCCTTTACTTCTTCTCATTATTTATTTACCTAACAAAAACCTCTATTTATTTATTTATTTATTTATTTATTTATTTATTTATTTATTTATTTTATGTTTGACCAAGGATTCTATCCGAAACGTCAGCTTTTTTTTTTTTAGGGTCTTTCTTTGTCCAATTTGCTTTTATTCCAGGTGTTTGTGTCTCGCCCTTTTTTTCTTTTACATTCATCATTAACAAAAACTAGATATTTTAACACTTTTATGCGCCACCATGGAAATACACGGTTATGGCGGTTAAAATGTTGATAGGGGTACATCTTCGGGGCTCCTGACCTGATTTATTTTGTTTAGATTCATCATCAAAGATTTCTGAAACTTCACAATAACTCAGAACTTCCTACTTTAACCTTGATTTCCAAAAAATTGTATGCATGCAATTCGTCTATTTTCTGAAATTTATACCACTTTGCCCAAAGAATATAATTCCATTGACCAAATTCCTCAAAACGACATACATTCCCAAAAACACACATTTTAGTGGAATAAGGTAAGGTTACTGACAAAATGGTTTTATAGTTTACAGTGTATTATATTCAAGTTATAGGTGCGCATTTTTCAGTAGGAAATAATTCTCCTTTAAAATATAATTTTTATTTTTAAATAAACCATTTCTCTTCTCTTTTTTTCAAACAGTGTGCATATTTATAGAATTAAAAAATATAGTTTTCCAAAAAGTAATAAAAAAATATTTGTACAGCATTAGTCTTAATTTTAAATAGAATTTAATTTCTATGCATTTTGTAAGTGTATTCACATAACGAATTCATTTTTGAAAATAACAATAAAATGTTCTGGTTGGGTAATGAAGTACTGTAGTAAATCTGTGACAAAATGAATGGTTTGAATTATAGGCAACCGAACAATCGTTCAACTAAATTACACCTAGTGAGCAGCCGAGGAACTAGAATCGGGACCACGCTTCATTTTTCGCGTTGTAAAGTTTCACACTCTTGAATGTAAATAAACATAATTAAAGCTATGAAATGAAATTTAATGATATTAAATTACTCCCTCTTTCATTGTTTCAAAAAAAAATGTTTGATTGTTAATGTCTGCATTAAAAAATGCAAAATGAATGTATACAGAAATTACTTTAATATCATTTGCAATTAGGGATATTAATCATTAATTTTATTTACCAAAATTATGTATTTTTATAGAAATGTAGAAAATTATAAATTTTATCATATATTACAGCATTTTCCTCTCCATAATCAGACAATGACTAAGATGCAGCTCCCTTCATCCGTCCCTGCTCAATAAAATACTGTACCTTTCGGTCTTCCATTTACGAAACGGAAAAGAGTAAAACTTGGACTACTTTCCAATTTTTGAAGTGTTTTATATACAGGGTGTTTCATAATTGGTGCCCCATCCTTGGGTCCAAATAACGACTCGAGGGGAACAGATTGGGGGAAATGAATATTGAGTATTTGGTTTTATTGTCCCATGAACGGATATATATTAAGAGAAGGACGAGACACAAGAACCCTGGAATACAATAAATAATAGTTATTAATTAAAAAATACAAATTAAATAAAAAATAAGATATATTAAACAAAAATAATTAATCAAAATCAAAATAAAAAGCTGACGTTTCGGATAGAGACTATCCTTTATCAAAGCAAAAAAAGGGATAATTCTCTAAAAACAAATAGAATATTAGAGAATTATCCTGAAGTTATGAAAGTTGTACTAACGAACGGGTTTATATATGGTTTGCATGGGGACTAGTAATACGGTATTGGCTGAAAAACAAGAAGAGAACAAATGAGATTAATTAGAAGAACTGTTGGGATAAGACAGGACGGAGGACGAATAGGAAATAATAAGGTGGCGGCGAGAAAAATGCAATAGGAAGACACATATGAAATTGAAATTATAAAAAAGTTTAGGAATGATAGGGTGCTTAGCAAAAAGATTTAGAAAATTCCCTGAATTTTCCTTGATTTTTCCTGATTATCAGCAGACAAAAAAGACTGTCATGAAAGAATATTATTGACATTGTTCAAAATTTTCGATTTTATGATTCCCTGACTGTTCCCGGTTAAAAAAAAAAAAAAAAAAATTTCCCTGACAATTCCCGGTCGCTAGTCACCCTGTAAAATGATCCCACATGTAAGAGCATCAGGTCAAAGGTAGAAAAATATGAAAGAACATTGAAAAGAAGAAATAAAAGAAAAGATAAAGAAAAAAGAAAAGGGCCCATAGAGCTTGCGACAAATTAAGGAATAGCTGAAGTTGGAGAGGGATATGGGAAAAATAATGAGGGAATGGTGCCTTTGCTAAGGTT
>JAHWFO010024135.1:492680-523171 GCA_023313115.1 Rhysida immarginata
CCCCCCCCCCCCACCCCACCTGTTCCCCGTGAGCCGTTATTTGGACCTAAAGACGGGACACCAATTATGAAACACCCTGTGTTTATTCTACAATGCAGCAATAATTTGTTTGTTTGGTTTTACTTTACCCAATACTTCCATTCTAATTGGAATATACAAGTTACACATGCAAAATATACACAGTAGGTAAGATTTCCTGAAGTGGGCCCCTCAAAAACAAACATGTCGTGAAATGTAATACTTTTATTATAATTTGGCAGTACTTAATGGAGTATTAAAATTCCCAAATTATTTTTGAAAAATTTCTATTTGTTAAATTGTTATAAACAAATACATTTTTTTGGTAATTTTTTGTTTAAAAAGTCATATCTCAAGCTAATTTTTCAATTCTCTTTGAAATTTTAAAGATAACAAATACAAAGTATATATTTTATAATAAAACATAAAAGAATGAGAGAAAATTCAACAATTTTGAAAAAAACTTGAGTATATAATTCAACACTCGTAGGAGCCTTTCTTTGATATTCTAAAATTTTAGGGTGCAATTTCGAATTTTCCTGGGCTAACCCAACTGGACACAAAATTCCAATGCGATCACTTTAAAGAATTCTTTTCGTTTTTCCAAAGTGAATATATACTTTATTAAAGGTTTTTCATTTATATTCGAATTCAGTTATTGCAAAATTTCATGAAATAAAGAGCCCAAGCAATGCCGGGTATATCAGCTAGTCTTTAATAAATACAGATTCAATGTGCTTTTTCAAAATTGTTGAAATCGATTGAGAACATTAAATAAAAAATATTCATTTTTTATTAAAATTTATTATTTTTTTTTTTTTTTTTACACATAAAATTTTTTTCTCATTCTTTTATGTTTTGTTCTGAAATATATACTTTTTACTTGTTTTCTTTAAAATTTCAAAGAGATTTGAAAAAATTAGTCTGAAATGTGACTCTTTAAACAAAAGGTTCCAAAAAAAAAAAAAATTTGTTTATAATTTTTTAACAAATGGAAATTTTTCAAAATTATTGTGGAAATTTTAATACTTCATTAAGTACTACCAAATTAAAATAAAAGTTTTAAATTTCATGACATGTTTGTTTTTGAGGGGCCCACTTCAGGAATTCTACCCACAGGCTTCCTTGTTAACACTTTATTCTCTCCCGACTCTAGTTTAAGATTTTAACACAGTGGCGCGCATGTTGGGATTAGTTTCTCATCATTCGGGTGTGTTTACAGGCCAACAAAAAATAACTTTTAAAAGTCATCTTTAATGTTAAGAGCTGATTCTTGTACGCTTTCTTTTGTGCTGAATCTGAATCTCAGATTTTTTCCTCTCACTCACAGATTTGTTTATCAATGAAACACTTAAATTATTCAGAGTTTGGGGCCTGATAAAATTCCTTGTGGCCCAAAAATATGGATATCTTAACATTGCAGCCGCTTCTCTTCACACCAATTACTTTTTACATGTCAGTCTCTATGTGCGTAACTTGTAAACGTGACGTGAAGGAAAACGTCTAAAAGCCGGTGATTCAGTGCACACAAAAAAACCCAAAAAAACCACAAGAATAAGGTAAATTTATTCAAGATGATTTTTCATCGTTGGCCTGAGTTATTGGAATGAAATAAATGTGACGAATTGGATCCGTTCAGCTGACTGAATGACAAAGTGATTTATGACAAAATTAGAGATCGAGTTTGGAATTTGACCTCGCAAATCAAAAATTGTAAGTATCTCGCTTCTCTGCTTGCATGCGACTGAAGATTATAACGATTGAATCATTTTATTTATGATTTCGCTGGCTTTGTTTCGTCTGTGTCCAGGCCATCTCATTCTTTCCGAGGGGAGGACAATTGTTACGCTCCTCAGCTCACATTCAACTAAAGATAAGGTAGAAATTTTTATCAGCGAGTGACTTATCGACCGAAAACTGTCAAAACTTCTCTGCAATTTCCGTGGTAGACGTTCACGTTTTGTTTTGTTTCTTCAGTTAAAATAACATCACGTCATTGGGTCTACCCTATTGGATGGGAAAGCTGAGGAGGAAATTTTTAACGTTTTATAAAACAAACAAACTCGAAACAAAAACGTTATCAGATCATTTCGTCACATCATTCACTTTGTCCTAGAATCATTTTGTCTCAGTCAACTCAACATGTTGTGTATGCCACATTGAAGTCGCCCAATGAGCTTGCAATGATGATTGTGAGTGATTCGCTCATTTGATTTTGGTGAATTTTTTTTTCTTTTGTTTGGAATTTGCTGTTGAACAAATGTGCAATTGGAATTTTTTAAGTATCTCTTATGGTTTTCAAGACAGAATTTAGATGTGCCCTAGTTTGCATATTTGAGATGATGAAAGGTTCTCCATCAGATAGAGCACCCTCAAGTTCCTATTTATTCCCTGTATTGGAATTTGCATAACTACATTGGTATCCAAGATAGGAAGGGGGTAACATACTTTTGAAACTCCCTGTATAATTTTAAAAAGAATGATTACCCTGCCTTGTAAAGATCTATGACAAATGTTGAAGGACATTTATCATAAAGGAATCTAACATTGATAAAGATGCGGATATTTTGAGGGGACTATCCAACAAATTATTGAAGAATGCATTCTGTAAATTACCGTAATTTTCGGGGTATAATATGCCCTCGTCGATAATATGCACCCTTGTTTTTTCATGTTTTTAGAAAGATTTTGTTCAGAGGGGGAAGCAATAAATAGAACAGAATTTAAGAGGTGATACTTAAAAGAACCCCAAACATAAGAATAGACGTGGCTCGTTAAAAAAAAAACAACATTTATTTTTGGTTCAAGAATGAGATATTTTATTTATGAATCCTTTTGCATGAATCCTTCCAATTCTACTCCCGCCACCAACTCAACCTTCCATATTCCTAGCGACTGGACCCCTCCTCATGACATCAATCCTGAACTTGAAGTTTACATCAAATCCATACAAAACGACATCCTCTCCATCACTAAAAATATTAAAAAACCTCTTCCTAACCTTACCAATAACGAATTCCTTTGTATCAAACGCCTTAGCAATAACCCTGATATAACAATTAAACCAGCAGATAAAGGTGGCGCTATTGTTGTCATGAACACCTCTGACTACATTAACGAAGCTAACAGACAACTCTCTGATATTACGTTCTACAAGAAACTAACCTCCGATCCTACTGACACGTTCAAAACCATACTTCAAAATACCCTCTCCCAGCTTGAATCCTCTTCTGAAGTTGATAACAAAACCCGCCTCTTCCTCCTTCCTAAATTCAGTTCTCCTGGTCGTTTCTACCTTCTTCCCAAGATTCATAAACCTGGCAATCCCGGCCGTCCGATCATCTCTTGTAACAACACACTCTGTGAGCCACTATCTGCGTATGTCGACCACCACATACGCCACATCCCACCCAGTCTTCCTTCCTATATCAAAGACACTAACGATTTTCTCTCCCATATCCAGCGCCTTAACGACTCTAACTACGATTTCAAGAACGTCTTCCTCTGCACGCTTGATGTCTCTTCCCTCTACACTAACATTCCTCATGATGATGGGGTTAAAGCTGTGTGCAACAGTCTTAAGGCTAACAAACCTTTTCAAGTTCCTTCTACTGACACTATCTGCCTTCTTCTTCGTACCATCCTCACCTCCAATTTCTTCACTTTTAACAATGAGTATTACATCCAGACCAGTGGCACTGCTATGGGCTCCAAAATGGCTCCCAACTATGCTAACATTTTTATGGGGGAAGTGGAAACCCAACTACTTTCCACGTCTCCTTTAAAGCCGTTGGTCTGGCTGCGATATATTGATGATATTTTCCTAATCTGGCCACACAACGAAGACTCACTCTTATCTTTTATCACCCATTCCAACTCCATCCACCCCTCCATCAAGTTTTCTCACAACTACTCTATCAGGACAGTTTCTTTTTTGGATGTCTCTATCTCTATCACTAACAATAAATTGTCTACTAATCTCTATAAGAAGCCCACTGATCAACACCAGTACTTACACTATGACAGCTGCCATCCGCGCCATTGCAAGGATAACATCCCATTAGGTCAGTTAACTCGCATCCATAGAATATGCACTAATCAGCCTGACAAGGACTTCCATGCTAATGCCCTTACCCACTCCCTTAAAGCTAGAGGCTACCCCAAATCTGTCATACGCGCCTCTATCTATAAACATCGCAATTCTCGTTCTAACAACAACCCCAAACCTTCTCCAGCCATGACAACACCTACATTAGTTCTTCCTTATCATCCAACCCTCAATAGTATTAAAAATGTCCTAAGGAAATATCAACATATTATTGATAATTCTCCTCTTCTCCACTCCATTCTACCAGAACCACCAAAAGTTTCTTTTAAACGGACAATTAATTTTAAAGATATTCTGGTCCATGCTGCTATTACCAAACCACGCACTTCCACTAAGGGATGTTCTCCTTGCAATGCAAAGCGTTGCGGTGTTTGTCATTTTCTTAACCCTGCTACCTCCATTTCCAGCAGTGCCTCCTCCTTTACTTTCAAGATTAACCAGAACCTGACCTGCACTTCTCACAACTTAATTTACCTGTTACATTGCAAAGTATGCCAGAAACAGTACGTTGGAGAGACGGGCAATACCATACGCTCCAGATTTGCCGGGCATAAGTTTGATATTCTTAGCAATGCTGACACCCCTGTCGCTAAACACTTTAATTCCCCTGGTCACTCTTTACAGGCCATCAGCATTTATATTCTTCGTAGTAACTTCCATAGCAAAAAAAGAGAGAAAGCAATTCGAGTCTTTTCTTATTTGGAAATTTAATTCCCTCACCCCTAATGGCATTAACCTTAGCAAAGGCACCATCCCCTCATTACCTTTCCCATGTCCCCTTCCAACTTCAGCTATTCCTTAATTTGTCGCAAGCCCTATGGGGCCTTTTCTTCTTTTTTTCTTCTTTCTTATCTTTTATTTCTTCTTTTCAATGTTCTTCAATGTCCTTTCATATTTTTTTACTTTTAATCCGTTGCTCTTACATGTGGGACTTTTTTACAGGGTGATTAGCCACTGGGAATGGTCAGGGAATTTTTATTTTTTAAACCGAGTACAGTCAGGGAATCATATAATCGATACTTTTGAACAATGTCAATAATATTCTTTCATGACAGCCCCCCCCTTTTTTGTCTACTAATAATCCGGAATAATTTTACGTAATCTTTTTGCTAGGCACCCTATCATTCCTAAACGTTTTTATAATTTCACTTTCATATGTTTCATCCTATTACATTTTTTTCGCCGCCCCCTTATTATTTCCTATTCGTCCTCCGTCTTGTCCTATCCCAACAGTTCGTCTAATTAATCTCATTTGTTCTCTTGTTTGTCATCCAATAACGCCTTACTATTCCCCATGCAAACTATATATAAACCCGTCCGTTAGTACTAATTTCATAACTTTTTTGCTTTGATAAAGGATAGGCTCTATCCGAAACGTCAGCTCTTTATTTGATTTTTAGTTTTATTTTGATTATACTTATTTATTCATTATTTTGTTATTTGTTAATTATTATTTTATTTTTCAGTTGTATTTATTAACTATTTATATTTTATTTATGAAATACAAAAATTCTGTACAAAAGAATATTCTATACAATATGATTCAATTGAGGAATTGGCATTGTGATCTCCATTGCAAAAGAAAACATTTCTCGAAATAAATAATAAATATTTAAATGTACGTTAATACAGCAAAATACTTGTAATGAGAAATACTAATCACTATATTGTGCGAATTGAGTTTAAATATTTAAATACTTAAATATACATTGAGACAGACTAATTCCCTATAAGGAATAAGAAAAAGAAATTTCAAATTTCCATTTATGTCTAAAGGAAGCTACGAAATAATAATCAATTATTAGAAAAAACTGTAATGTGCAGCATGGGGTTCCTTATATGCGTTATTGTTGAGATAGTATCAAAAGAAGTTTCATTATTACCTTATGAGTAAACCCCCAAAAAATGCTGCTTGATAGAGAATCATGGATGCCGCAAGAAAGTGAGAATTTCACCCATCTGAATCAATAGTAACAAACTGAACATCGAGCGGCAGGGTAGGAGCAATTTACAAGGCATTGGGATCTTTCGCTAGTTATCAACTGGATCCAAAGAAACATGGTCGGTTCCCATGTTTAAAGAATCAATTGAATGCCTATGGAATTGAATGAAAATTGAACGCCATGGCTGCGCTAGTAAAGACGTGGAGCACCAAAAATGGAGTAGGACTGGTCAAGTCCGAAGCTGAAAGGGGTCTGTCTGAATGAAAAAAAAACTAATTACGAAAAGAACACTAACAATAGTGCGACACAGCATCCTCGTTGTCACGAAAATTATTCGCGAGGGACAACTGCAGCAGACAGCGACTATCACATGGCGATTTTTATTAACATTTATTTAAACAATACAAGCTCAACAATCACTGTCTACAAACTAGAATAATCATTTTCAAATAAATATCATTATATCTACTTTTACAATAAAAAAATCTGAGTTTTCCCGAACAGATTTAGAGACATATTACAGCCAAGTTTGTGATACTGCATCAGCATATCTTCTATGAGTTCTTGTAATTTGCTGTCCTAACATTCCCGAGAAAGTTGATAGAAACTAGGCGAAAAGCATTCCATGCTTTCTTCACATCACCCTGCAGCAAGTTTTTGAACTGGTCATCTTTTAAAAGCTCTTGAATCTGAGGACCCACAAAAACTCCCTCCTTAATCTATGCTTCGCTGAGTCGAGGAAATTTTTCATGCAGGTATTGGAAAGCTGGCGATGTTTGATCCATGGCTTTCACGAAGTCGTTCATCAAACCAGTGTAGGAGTGGTAGTTAGTTCAGTCAAATGGTGGTTTTCCCATAACAAAATTGCGGAAGTTTTTTCTGAGCGTTTCTCTATGTTTTTAGGGGTGCTAAATCCGAATTTCAAGTTTGCTGCCTTGTAGGAGGTCGGCTTCACAACGAATAACGCAAAAAACCTCAAATTTTTGCACTTTTTTTTTCAGTTTTTCGCTTATATCACGAAAGTTATGCGTTTTTAGAAGATGACCATTCTAAACAAAATTAAAGTAGACAAAATTTCCTACAAAACGCACTAGTGAATTTTGATTTTCTGACGAGCGGTATCGGCGCTAGAGCACGCTGAACAACAGCGAATTTTCGGCCCTTCTGCGAAAATGTCAAAAACGGCTACTCCCACCCCCTGCCACTCGATAAAAAATATACATGTTATCAACAAAACCCTTATACTACGTGAAAGAACATTAAATTCTCTACAACAGACGTCTGTAACATTCAATTTCTCATAAGGGGGGAGGGAGCAAAGCAAAAATTACGAAAAATGCCTTCTGTGCCCTGCAGCCAAAACGACCCCTCCCATCTGTCTATCTCTCATCGACACTATACTTTCAATGTATTACGATTAAAAGAAGTTGTTTTGAATGAATTGATGGCAAAGCGTGTTTGAAGAAAACATTAACAAATTATATTTACAACATTTTAGGTACATTAAACTGAATATAAAGCTGATATGAAATCTGTATGTAGTAATGTGCATGTGTCATGAAATGAATGAAAGTCGAGTCCAGGATTGGGTCATCACTTCGAGTAAGTTCTCCATCTGGAAAAGAAGGCATTTAGTTTTAGAAAATGGTTACAAAAGATAGATAAAGTATAGTGAAGTATCAATGTATGAAGAAATACCTCATGTCATGTGCGCAGTTATTTTAGTTGTCTATGTTTGGTTGTTGGTGGCCCAGGCAATGTTTCTTGGGCATTGGAAGGTCTAGATGTAGGGTCTTGGGCAATGGAAGGTCCAGGCTGAATAGTGAGTTGTCGCTGTTTTTCAACTGAAAAAATTGTAATAGAATCATAGAGAAAAACTGATTAATAAAGATGCATAATGCTGCAAAATATTACATGAATTAATACCTTCTGTCGTCTGAGCTGCTTCAGACAGTGGTACTGCAAAGGGCTTGTCCAGGTCGTCTTCCTCTTCTGCATCCAAATTGTCGCAGATGTTGGAGCACAACCCTTCACATTCCTGGCACAGTTTCGTTCAGAACAATCCAGCTCGCCTACACTCACTCTGACCTTGGTAATCTGTCTTGCATTTGCAAATGTAAGCTGAAGAAGCCTCTCGGGAGCGGGGGTGTGGTAATGGTAATCAACCCATTTTCTGTCAACTTCCACCCCCACTGCTCTGGATCTAAGTACTTTTCGATCCACTGCTGCACCTATTGAAAAAATCTGTAGGCGTATTGAGCTGCAGCTTCAGTGGGAGGCATGCAAGCCGTGTTTACTGATGCCTTATAGGTCGATGTCACGTACTGCTTATACCTCAGGTTGACGAGTCTTGTGGTTTGGTGATTACCACCATAAAGGGCAATCAGAAATTTCTAACCAGCAGCTGTTATCTCCTTTGCATGGCTGAAGGATCAGTGAATTTAGTAATGTATGATTCGAGATCCGGATTTTTGGAGATGGTTTTGAGAAATTTAAACCTTGCCTTGGTTGAATAACGCAGATGTAGAGTCGCAGTCGCAACCACTCATTGTGTGGAGGAAGAGCATGTGGTTGGTGACACTCTTCTCCACTGCACTTCCCGGATGGCAGAGGAGCTGAAAGGCTTTACCTCTCCCTGGCTTGAGGAAATATACATAGGGGGGGGGGGGGTTAGAGCTCCATCATTATGACCAAGTCAACATCTCTCCCCACAATTGCAACATTCTTGTGAGCCGAAGCCAGGGAATCTGCCATCCGCACTATCTGGTGTCTGCATCATCAGCTGCCTGCTTGGAGGCGATTCCACTTTCATTCCATTTTGTCATCAGCATAGCGATTAGTCTATCCTTGTTTTTCGCATTCAATAGAAAATTTACTTGTGAAATTGTTGCTATCATGGTGCTGCTAAATAGTTTCTTCAAGGACTCTTTTTGGTCAACCTCCTCAAGCGCTCCAAGGACTTGTACTCTTCTGTCTATCCGAGTACTCATCGAACACATTCGTCGCACTTTGATTGTACTTACTTCGTACATAATGGATATATGACTCGCAGATTTGTTCGAAGGTATGCCCACTCAATCATATGACTCTGTGCAACAAAAAGCTTCCATCAATCAGATATACTGTATTGCCTTACAACAGTGTTGTGTCTGTACATAGAACAAAGCTAGGGGATATGCAGACAATTCGTAGGTTAAGAAATCCTCTAGTTCTTCTGATTGTTTGGTGACAACCATCCTTTGAAACAGAGTAGTTGGCTTAATGACTACAGGTTGATCATTAAAGTGGAAGGCAAAGGTGGTGTTTGCGAGGGACAGCACTCGGTCGATCCATTTAAACTTGACGGCTTTGAAGTCATTGCCAACAATTCATTTGTTACCTTTGGTCTCCCATAACCCCATCCCAAGTGATCGATATTAATTCTGAGATATTGGAGAATGGTGGGTGTTGATGAAACCATTCCAACATCTTTTTTCTGCAATTGTTGTCAAGATTTGCTCTTGCAACACGGCTGTCCGCATGCTGGTTGGTCGTTCCAAAGTTTACACCGCAGAAATCCTCAATCGCGTTTGCGACATGGTGCATGGAAATGGTACTGACCCATACATGTATTTAGATTCTGTTTACATGGTGCTATTGTCAACACGTGGCTACTTTGCTGCAATGTGGAAAACACATCGCTTCTAGAATCTACTAGAAGAATTGTTTTAACACTCGGAACAGCACACGAGGTTATATCTTCTTGAGGAACGCATCCAAACACCCCAAAACAGTCTGAAATACGACTGGACAATCTTGATCACCTTATTGACAAAATTGATACACAGCATGGATAGGGTAAATGTGGAAAATATGGTAAAGATCATTGTTATACAAGTGCAGTTTGCGTTTGTGCAATATGATTTTGTTTTCTGTAATACCACACAAAACATTTTATGTAAAAATTATAAATTATCATAGATATTTTGTTAAAATTATAATAATAAATTATAAGCTATCATTTTATTATAATACTTAAATTATAAGAATTATTTTACATCGAAAGCATAGTACATTGAAAGTATAGTGTCGGTGAGAGATAGACAGGTGGGAGATGTTGTTTTGACTGCAGGGCCAGAAGGCATTTTTCATAATTTTCGCTGTGCTCCCTCCCCCTTATGAGAAAATTGAATGTTAGAGAGGTCTCTTGTAGAAAATTGAATGTACTTTCACGGAGTATAAGGGGTTTTGTTGATAACCTGTATATTTTTCGAGTTGTAAGGGGTGGGAGTGGCCGTTTTTGACATTTTCACAGTAGGGCCAAAAATCGTTGTTGTTCAGCGCGCTCTAACGCTGATACCGCTCGTCAGAAAATCAAAGTTGACTAGTGCATTTTGTAGGAAATTTCATCTACTTTAACGTTGTATAGAGTGGTCATCTTCGAAATATGCAGAATTTTTGCGATATAAGCGAAAAACTGAAAAAAGTGTGAAAATTTTGAGGTTTTTTTGCATTTTTCATTGTGGAGCCGACCTCCTACAAGGCAGCAAACTTGAAATTCGAATTCAGCACCCCTAAAAACATAGAGAATCGCTGAAAAAAAACTTCCGCAATTTTGTAAAGAAAACGGCAGTTTTGAACACCTATTGACTGGATTAAGTAGGGTTTTTTGAGTTTCGGCTAGAGTTGGTAGTGAATGTTCTTCTCTCCCATTCGTACATTTTGTCTGCAAGTCCATTCCTTCTGCAAGTAGTGCAATTCCCTTGCTCTATTAGAAAATGAACTGTATGAAATATCTTCAAAACGAGAGCCAATAAAATTTTTTAATGGTTATATTCGTATTTAGCACCAAAATACTACAGAAAAAAACCCTTTAAGTCCGTAACAATTTCATTGTTAACCAGTGTTATCAAGGATCACAAAAAATGGATTCAAGGTAAATAATAGAGCAAACAGTATTGGTTTCTTGTAAGTAGAAGTAGCTCCTATTGTAATTTGGAGATGTCATCAAGGACAGCAAGAGTAGCGTAGCCATGGATGACTAACCACAGGAGGAAAAGCAAGTTCAAGAGGGAGGAATGCCAAAATACAATGAAGTTGAAGTGCCCTTCTCGTTGTCCTCGTGCAATAAGGAAATCACCGGAAAAACTGCCATGGAATGAACGTAACGCGGGAGAAATGTTGTGTTGTATTCATGATTTTATTTGTTTTACGTTCATCATTTTATGTTGTTGTTTTCTAATTAAGTTGTTATGATATAACACTCATAAATGGCACTGTTTTCTCTTTTGAATTCAGGTATTTTTATAACTTCCATTTTTGTATTAAATGCGGTCCTAATTGGAAATAAATGAATCTTAAAATGGCTAATCTCTATGTGATCTGGCTGATGTTCATTATAGAAGCACATAAGCTATGAAACCGCATTTGTAGCAAAGGAAATTTTTTAGTTTATAAAATGTTTTAACATTCTTATTATTGAAATGGTTTTATGATTTCAAAAAATAGTTGTTATCAGGGTGTTTAGTTAAGTTTTTTAATTTATAATTATTATGTTTTTTTTTATTCTATATGTATAGAGGGCAGCAGTTAGCTGCCCACATGGAAGCATCTAATCCTGAATTAGTGGAACAGCTACGGCGACAGATGCAAATGGGAAACAGCCCTCGCAATCCAAATCAAAACAGCCCAGGTAATGTACAGTATTTAAGCAATCTGCTTCTGAAACTAATAATGAATATTAAATTTTCTTCACAAATGTACGAGGGTAGCCCAGAAAGTAATGCACCACAATTTTTTTCTCCATCCCCAACAATGGTACGAATGCAAAACTTTAGATATGCATTCTTTGAAGTTTTCAGAGTACGCGCGCAAAGTTTCCATTTCTTCCGACAGAGAGCTAGTGTACGTGCAGCAATGGAACAACATGGCATCTGTAAGTGATGTACGTTACAAGCAGCGTGTCATCATTGAATTTCTCACTGCGGAGCAAGAAACTGTTGGAAACATTCACAAACTTTTATGTGCAGTTTATGGAGCATCAGCAGTCGACAGAAGTATGGTTAGTGGCTGGGCACAAAGGGTGAGGCCATCAGAAAGGGGTTGGGCAGAGCTCCAAGATTTGCAGCGGTCGGGGCATCCATCCTCGACTGTCACACCTGACATCAGAACACATCACGAAACAGGGTTGAACAGTGTTACCCCATTCACCCTACAGCCCTGACTTAGCGCCCTCAGATTTTCACTTGTTTAGGCCATTGAAGAATGCCATTCGTGGAAGACATTTTGAGGATGACGAAGAGGTGATTTGCACAGTTAAGACATGGCTGCGTGAACAGAACAAGGGCTGGTACTGAAGGGCATACACACCTTTGTGTCTCGCTGGATGAAGGCCATAGAAAGGGATGGAGATTATGTGGGAAAATAGGGAACGTAGAAGAAACATCATTCTTTCATGCGTATAAGTTTCATTGTGTTCAATAAATAATTGTTGAAGAAAAAAATTGTGATGCATTACTTTCTGGGCTACCCTCGTAGGTACATGTGTAAAAGTTGTAAGCTTGTGTGATAAACTGATTTGTTTTATACTCCTTCCTTATCGAAATGATTGTCCGATTTATAAATTTGCATCAGATTAAGGAGATTGGAGAAGGCAAGGGGAAGAGGTTTAGTTTTTTTTACTTATTATCATCATCGTTTCTTGGAAACGGTGCGTTGTTCGACCTATGTTCATTGGGAGTTTTTTGTTCCTTGCTATTGAATATGCATACCATTAAATTTACGACCACGACTTACGGGACACCCTGTATAAGCACTGGTTAATTATATAAATGTGCCTTCAAAGTTTCTCCTTCAGTTTGGAAGATTATGCTTACAATTTTTTGGGATATGCAAGGCATCTTACTCGCAAAATTCCTGCCTCTTGGGTTAACCATCAACACCGCTACCTATTGCGAAACATTGACTAAACTCCGGCATACTATTCAGGGTAAACGACCAGAAAGAGGAAACACTGTTCGACTTCTTCATGACAATGCGTGCCTGCATGTGGCCAACATCATTAAAGCAAAACTGGTCTGTTTCGGTTGAGAGTTCTCGACCGCCCAGTCTATAGTCCGAACTTAGCACCCTCGGGCTACCAACTCTTTAGTCCCATAAAATATTTCTGGTTGGTCAGAAGTTGAGAATGATGAGGAGCTCAAGTCTGCCGTGCACCAGTGGCTGTATTCACAGCCGATAGAGTTCTATGAGCAGGGTATTTTGAAACAGGTGCAGCATTGGGAAAAATGCCTATGTGGAAAAGTTTCATCTGCACTTACAAGGAGAGGCTATGACATTGGGGAAACGGATTCAGGTGGGACTTGGAGTATACGTCAAGGGTCCTTGCCTGTGTATGTGTGTAAAGTCGTAGCGTGCACTATTCAGCCGTTCGCGAGATAATTGACCTGAAATTTGGGCGCCTGAAGCGGCGCACCTTATGTATGCTGTATGCACATGATTTGTCAGGACCAGCAGTAGAGCAACGGTAAAGCGTGCGCTTGGCATCCTGTAATGTTTTGCGGGTTGTTGGTTCAAGTCCCAGCCGGAAAACGTTTTTTCAAACCTCTGCTCAACGGTTTGTTTTTTTTCAAAACACGCTCCACAACAAACGAAAAAACAATTGTTATCTCATTGTTGCTATAAAATTTCTGGAAAAACTGCGACGACAACAAGAGCTTGTGCTCTGCTTCTCAAGTCATTGTCACAGCTTCTCCAGGACTGCAAAACAACACTTCTTAATTATTTAAATTAATCTCTTAAATACTGGAATAACCTATTCTTAATAAAATCTGACGAACTTCAACAAACACACCCCTTTTACACATCAACCAACCGCACACCTAACTAACATACACACAACACAACAATAACCACCCCACAATACAACTTCTTTATAACGAGAGCACCAAACAAATAAAAAAAAAAACCAAAGCCACGCTTACAACAACCAAACCACACTACAACACACACTGACCCAGTCACACATGCCCCACCAACAAAAACAAAAGAACCAAGTTCTTTCACTTGACAACTAGTATTCGCCCTTTACTCTGCTAGGACGCACATCCTGGTACTCTTAAATGGGTTGATGATCCACGCTGGTGTTTCTAAACTGTCAGCTTTCAACCGCCCTTGGTTTTCCTTAAACCTAGCACACCACCTTCGACCCTTCCTTGGGACCACGCCCCCGACATGACTCCTCGCGGCCAGACCCACACTGCGAATGAGATTTATAGCCTTTACCCCCCTTGCGACTGACGGGTGGGCCCGTGGACCCCATCTTTTCCGACTCGTGAGTAACTGTCGTATGACTAGCATCACCTGCAGTTTTTTTCTCACCACTTACAACTGTCACTGATGAGCATACAAATGCAATACCATCCAGCATATCCGTTCCTAAAATTCCATCATATGGCCTATCCTGGAATGAGTGCAACAAGAAGTCACATTTGGGAAGAACTCTTCCCCGAATTTAATATCGAGTATGGCTTCTTGTTTGATATGTATCCAGCCCCCATTTACACCCCGCACCATAGTATCCACATCATGGATGGGGGCCTGGGGCAGTTGGCGACACAGTTCCAAGTCCAATAAAGATACTTGAGACCCAGTATCTACTAACATGTCCACCAACTGACCCTGAATCATCACTCTTATTCTATACAACCTGTCCTGGCCACGTTTCAGAACAATAGGTTCACTAGATACTGCAACTACCTGCGTAGTTTCCCGTTTCTTTTGTTGGTGACACTCTCGGGCATAATGCCCAGGTGCTGCGCATTTAAAACATGTTATGTCCCCTTTTTGAGCTCGAGGCCTAACTCCTCCCTCCTTTAACAATTTTTCAAGTATCTCCTTAACTTCTTTTAGCTCCCTCTTATATGAGCACTCCCTTTCCCTGGAGAATACAGGAGTGGAGGTATGCCCCCTATCTCGCATCCTCGTTCGTGGTGCTTCCATACATACCTCATCATCTAGATCGGCCGGATTGGCATCAAGCTCGACTCTACTACTATCCCCTTTCTAACTCTTTGGACTCCAACGTGCAGTCAATGGTGTCTTGAAAAGTTTTGGGTGCAGTAGCTTTTAAGAGCTTCTTATGCGGAAGCAGTGTTCCATGTCTAAATCGTTGAAGCAACAATTGCTCCCTCGTTGCCTCCATGGCAGGGTTTGCTTGAATAAAGCGATCCATCGCCGGTCGTAATCGCCCTGAAAAATCAAGCACAGTTTCCTTTCGGCGCTGTACGACGTCGTGCAGCTCTTTGCCGTAATCCCGATCAACCTTGACTCGGCCAAAAGCCTGTCCAAGCCTTGATCGGAACTCGGCATAGCTGTCGACGTCGAACAGCTCCAACTCGGCGGCTTTACGTGCCGCATTTCCTTTTAATTTTGATTTTGCTACTGTGAGCTTTATTTTGTCCCTCCAGTAGCCAAGAGCCCCTATGCTCTCGACTGCCTTCAAAAATCCGGAGACACTAATGCCAGTACCATCCCCGGAGAAAACCAGCACCGTCCCCGTATACCCTGCCATCTTTAGCTCTGGTGCAGTATCACCACCCTCAGCCCCTTCCACAGGCATACTTAACTCACAATAGACACACTTGCTTAACACTAAACTCTCTACCACAACAATTCTTGCACACTACGAGCAAGCCACACACGCACCTAGCTTTCAGCCACCCCTAATTCGGACTAGCGAGTCCCTGTTCGGGTGCCAAAATGTGCCCCCGAACGCGTGGGAGAGGGAGGTCAAAAGGTCCCCGGCTCGTAAAAGTGAACCATGCGTGATAGGGACGGGTTGTAGAGAATGACTCGCGGAGGGGAGGTGACGCTTAGCTGAAAGGTAGGTGTGGTAATGAGAACAAATCATTCTAGTTAATAGTGTTTAATATTCATAAAATTGTTACAAGACAAACAAAAAAATAGGGGTCCCGATAAAGCTTTTTCAGTAAAACTAGAAAAAATGCAAATATTTAATTGTAAACTCTTCCTTTAAGTATATTAAAATACGACAGAAATGGAGTCAACAAATAACACAACATGTAACAACTACAGGGTGTTTCAAAATTATGTACAATAAATTTAGTGACATATTCTTCAGGTCAAAAGAAGACGAAAATGTTCTATAGCACTTTGTCTGGAAACGATTTATTTACGCGATACAGCCAACTAAATATATCAATCAACTTGGAGTGACGTACCATCAATGAATATAAAGTAAGATTAATGATAGTCGAAATTGGTTCCATGATGCGTGTTTTAATGATACCATTATTGAACCAGTAACTTCCATCCCGTGGCTCCAAATTACAGGAATTGTTCAAAATGCCTGCCACCAGCTCGCACGCACGCTTCGGCTCGTTGCATGAGCAACCGTCTGATGTCATGGAAGAGTTCGTCGCCAGCATTACGAACGGTTTGGCATGCATTTTCAATTCGTTGTCGCAGATCCATAATGTTAGGAACTTCTGTGCTGTAGACGATCGTTTTCACATGACCCCACAGAAAAAAGTCCAAGGGATTAAGATCGGGTGATCTTGCAGGCCAGGCTACCGGTCCACCTCGACCTATCCACCGATTCGTGTATGCAGCATTAAAGTGTGCTCGCACAACATGGCTGAAATGTGCTGGAGCGCCATCATGCATGAACCACATGTTAGATCTTATCAAAAGAGGAACATCTTCCAGTAATTCTGGCAATGCATTCTGCAGAAACAAAAGATACGTTCGCCCAGTCAATCGTGGCGGCAACACATAAGGGCCAATTAAGTTATTTCCGACAATTCCACACCAAATGTTAACGGAGAAACGCTCTTGATGCGCTCGAGCTCTGGTAACATGCGGGTTAGCATCTGCCCAATGATGCTGGTTGTGAGAATTTACGATTCCTGTCCGGGTGAAGGTTGCTTCGTCCGTGAAAAGTATCTGGCTGAGACAACTAGGGTCTGCAGCATGACGACATTTTATCCATTGGCAAAATCGTTGTCGGTGTGGATAGTCCGTTGGGTTCAGTGCCTGAACCAGTTGCAGGTGGTATGGATGCAAAAGCTGACGGTGAAGAATGCGCCAAACAGATGAGTGCGGAATGTGTACCATGGAAGAATGTATGATGTCAATTATCACATCCTCCTCATCCGGAGAATGTGCTACAGGCCGCCCTTGTCCTGTTTGACGGCCAAAGGCACCACGCTCCCTCAAATGTCTGTCGACAGATACAAATGTTCGGTTATTTGGCAAACGTCTATTCGGAAAGCGTTCTTGGTAGAGTCTTCTTGCTTCCACAGCATTTCCGTCTGCAAGACCATACATTAGGTGCATGTCAGTGTATTCTGCACTGGAATACGTGTACATGACTTTTTTTTACGTAAATCGTAATCGTATGTCAAAGCGCGCAAATGTTCTGAAATTGATATTCCTAGTGGATGTACAGTAGTGAAACTACAGTAATGGAAACAACCGTACACAACTAATGAAACAACCCTAAAGTAGGTTTAAATGGAACAAACCACTCAACCTAGTGTTGGGTCGAAACGCTGGAACTGCTAAAATATCGTCCGCTAACTACCGTGCTTCCCTATTATATGATATTGGATTACTCGCAAACAAATCGTTTCCAGACAAAGTGCTATAGAACATTTTCGTCTTCTTTTGACCTGAAGAATATGTCACTAAATTTATTGTATATAATTTTGAAACACCCTGTATATTGCAAATTCAACAAATGCTTAACACATGAGATCAGGAACTTTAACATCAAACAAAAACTCCGTCATGTGCAGTGTTGTAAGTAATGAGATATCCAGCCCGATATCGAACATCCCTGGCGAGGGAAAACAACACATGAACGTGTCACGCCCTCCTTTTCAATCACTCCTGCCCTTAAGCAGTGAACATATCCTCAAAACCCGGAACAGGAGAGGGGAGGAGAGCCGTAACCCCATAGTATGCTAACGACAAAACAACGCTTTTCCCTCTCTCAAGAACGATATTAAGCACCTCTAACACTGTTGCAACGCATATTTTAATCATCTTCATAAAAGGATGCATAAACATTTCCCTTTCGTATCTCATATGCCAACATCTGCATGCGAAAACCACCCGCTTAAACATCAGGTGATAAATTCTCGCACAACTTTTACTGGGACTTATCCTTAACTACTACAGTTATGATTAATAGTCCAAAATCATTAAACGTTTGACAAAATAAACAAGCACTGAAATGAGTGTCTCGTTATTTAAAACGCGAAGCGTTCTTTGCGTCACGTAATGGCGCAGTGATACACATAGGTTCCTCTCTATGACGAACTCTAAGTTCCGCCGTGGCGGGGTAGTTTCAATTGACAATAAATTTCACTACAAGGCTCTTAATTTTCTCGAACAGTGCACTAGACTGTCTTCATCGGGAACAAAGCAAATAAAGAACAATCTCACCCATCACACGATGAACTGGGGTAAGTTTCTTATCTGGGATGGCGGCCAACATTCTTTTCCGAACCTTGACGATTACGAAGCGTTCCTTTATCTTTGAAGGATAGTCGCCGTTCGCAAACGTTTGAATCTTCCAGAAATTTCCGCTACCGATGAGCCCATACGTCCTTAGGGGTCATTATCGACGGGTAGCCACAAATTCCACAAAGCAAAGCTTTCTGTCATATTTAAATTAACTTTGCTGAGCATTTTCATAATGACGCCACTTTCGTTCTTACCAGGGCTTTTTCTTGCATTACCCACATAAAAAAAATGCGCTCCACAACAAACGAAAAAACAATTGTTATCTCATTGTTGCTACAAAATTTCTGGAAAAACTGCGACAACAACAAGAGCTTGCGCTCTGCTTCTCAAGTCATTGTCACAGCTTCTCCAGGACTGCAAAACAACACTTCTTAATTATTTAAATTAATCTCTTAAATACTGGAATAACCTATTCTTAATAAAACCTGATGAACTTCAACAAACACACCCCTTTTACACACCAACCAACCGCACACCTAACTAACATACACACAACACAACAATAACCACCCCACAATACAACTTCTTTATAACGAGAGCTCCAAACGAATAAAAAAAATACAAAGCCACGCTTACAACAACCAAACCACACAACAACACCAACTGATCCAGTCACACTTTTTTTATTAATAACAACAATGAAAAAAACATATTTATTTACTTTTTCAAGTTTCTGATTTTACAGTTAATAAAGGTATAACATAGCGTTTTCTTATACCTCGTTATAATTTCGATACAACAGGGCATTTTTTTTTTTTACATTTTCAATAAATGAAACACGTTTTAAAATATACAGTTTTTATTTTGATAACATAACATAAAATCTCCCCAGTGATATTTGTCGTAGAAACAGGGAAAGCACAATACTTTTCTGCAATGAGCACAACAAATGAATGAAGCATTTTTACATTCACAAGCCAGTTTCAAATCTTCCATCGAGAATCACATGTTATTATTAGTTGTATACCCCCACGGTTGGTGGAAAGGGGGGAGGCGCGTGCAGCCTTTTCAATTGATTTTCCATCAATTTATTAATTTTTAATAGGTATGGATTGATTTTTAATGAATTACCTGCCAGGTAAGTCCCAAAATAGCCAGGTGTTGCATTACAGGTATCCAAAGGGTTGACAGGTGATCAGGTGTTACCTTCCAGATTTTCATCGATTTTAGTGGTTTTTTCATTGATTTATTGATTTTTTACATTTTTTTAATAGGGATTGACTGATTTTTAATGAATTAGCATGTATAACCTTCTAGGTAAACCTCAAAATTGCCAGGTATAATCTTTCAGGTGTTCAAAGGGTTCATAGTCCAAGTGGTATTAGACTTAAATTAGTTAACTCATCTTCCATAAAAATGGTTGATGGTAAATGTTTTGGTCCATCACATTTCTATTTACCTAATGACTTAATTTTATATTGTGTTCAAACTCGCTTGAATTATTTGCTTTTATTCTTTACCTACTCCTCCTAATTAATATTAATGATTCAAGATCAAAATAATTTATTATCGATTCCAGATTTATTCAAAGTAAATTATTGTCATTCCAGTTTTATTCAAAATAAATTATCATTTCCAAAATTATTCAAAATAAATTATTGTCAATTCAAGTTTTATTCAAAATTAAGTTAGTTCTAATCCAAATTACAATTAATGTAATTAAAAATTGATTCAAATGTCATTAGGTGTTAAAAAAAATACGCCTTGACACGTAGGACAAATATTATTTATTTTTATTTTACCTTATCATTACACTTTATTTTTAAATTTTTTCTCTTATTACAAATATTACTCCTTGTTTCTTGAACAGTTGGTGTTAGCTTACAGGTCAACTCGAAATTGCTTACTCTGTTACCAAGCCGCCATAATACGTTTTGTGTTTTAGAATATGGTTTAATTTTTAACCTGTAAGGACAATTGTGGTTAAGACAACTTACAAGGTTTTCATACACAAAAGATGCGTGCTTATCCAGATCACCCTTCTGTCATGAGCCCTTATTATTTAAAATAGACAATAAAAAAGAATAAATTAGTTATTGCAGGGTATTAATTACTCAAATGACTTCTTTCATTTTACCTAGTTCTTTCATTTTCATTATTTAATGGATAAAATTCATGCAAAATAATTCACAAAGTCCAAACCATAAAATATACATTCAGTTTTATGTCTGTTTGCACTAATACTGAAACTCTTAACTCAATTTTTACTCTTGCACATTTTAGACTTGCTTTTAAAATAGGTGTTTCTAACTCATTATTTTTCGCTAGTGCTATAAGATCTCATTTTTACCTCATCAGCTCTTTCTGAGTTAAACCTCAAGTCTCATGTTACTATTAAATATCCGTTATCTAACATTATTGCACTATTATTTTTCTATAATTACTAAAAAAAAATTGATTTATTCATTACAGTGAGTCATTAACTGTTTATTTATTAATATTTCTATCGAAAAATGGAAGGAAAAATTCTGCGAACTGGGTTCGAACCAGGAACTTCGACTATCATGGCCGATGCCTCTACCAGTTGGGCTATCGCAAACATTCGGACAGCCATGCTGGCAACCAAGGTGCCTTAAAGACAACCAAGTTGTCAAAGGTTGAAAGCCCAGTGGGAGGCAGGCACCTGGCTCACAGATCGAGAATTTCTCCTATCAAAACCATCAGAAAGTTTGATGAACTCACAAGTAAATAAATAAATACTGCAAACATGATGTATTAATTTTTCTATCGAAAAATGGTTTGTGAGAATTACTTGTGAGTTCATTAAACTTTCTGATGGTTTGGATAGGAGAAATTCTCAATCTGTGAGCCAGGTGCCCGCCTCCCATTGGGCTTTCAACCTTTGACAACTTGGTTGTCTATAAGACACCTTATGACAGCCATGCTGTCCGGGTGTCTGCGATAGCCCAACTGGTAGAGGCATCGGCTATGATAGTCGAGGTTCCTGGTTCGAATCCAGGTCGCAGAATTTTTCCTTCCCTTTTTCGATACAAAAATTAATACATCATGTTTGGAGGTCATCTCCAGTGTGCATATATATATATGTGTTTATTTATTTAACTGTTTATTTCTTAATACTCAATCTAAGTAGCTAATTAACAATGCGCTTAGTCTTAGAATTGTGACGTGGGTGATATTTGACGCTAGCCCAATGTTACGTGTTTTGACATAACATATGGACTCATGTGCCCACGTTATTTAATAAGAATAAAATTTAGAATATTCTAATTCACGTTGAAATTGTATAATGGATTTTATCTAAGAGAAACCGTTGTGTCCGCAATAAGTTTAATCATTTCTTTTATTAAGTTGTGCCCGCAATAACATTTATTAATTCTAAACGAGATCAGTTAAGATACTTGGACCTACCCTCCCATCCATAAGATCAAAAGAGTGATTCATTTATGAAATAAGAAGGCAATATGTAAAATTCAAATTGTTTACTTTAATACAAACTATAAAATGAATAATCAAGATTTAGACAGATTAGTTAAGGTGTTAGTAAAATACATATTACATACTATGAATAAATGACAACATCATACATTAAGTTATGCTAATTTCGAAAGTATCTTAATGCTACAAAAAGTTCAAAGCCAGAGAAAAGAACATCTGAAGTAATTACATATCACATAAAAGTTCCTCTATTAATGTCCTAATAGATGTCCTTAATCACTATATACACATCCTAATCTTGAGCACAAACACCCGCGACAGTTATTAAGCTGAAGAGACAAAGGAGCAATATTCTAACCTGAACAGTCTCGGTATGGTCCTGATGAGTGAGGATCCGCAGCACAGGATACCTGAAATTTAAGACCCACGGGTCTCCCACCAAAGAGCTAGATTGAAGTTCAATGCGTGACTCCGAAGGTGTACCAGGCGTTTTTTAATCCTATATTGAAGCTGGTGATTGCTGTCAGTGAATGCCATCCGTCCCGACTGGCTCAGGTGCCCACTATAACATGCTGTCTGCCGCGTTGCTCAGCTCCTTCTCCGAGCTCCGACCTGAGCTCGATCACCCTTGGGACAGGCCTAAACCCTCCTGCCCGATGTGAATGCACCAGCACCCCGACGTTCGATGCCTTCTTGTGCTGCATGTTGTTCCGAGCTGTTGAATTGGGTTTCCCGCCGAGTTGGCTGCCCACCGTGAGGATGTGACGCCTCATGCCTCGCTCGTTCCCGCTCACCATGCCCCTGCAAGAGAGCGCCCGTCTCGTCCGATGCGAGGAGACCAGTGCCCCGGCATTCCTCCATGCATTTCGTGATTCCTCGTGGCCATCACTCGTTGCTGCCGGGCTGGCCGATGTGTTAGCCGCCTGCCGTGAGAGCTTGTCGCCCCACGCATCGCTCGTCGTCACTCACAACAACATAAGTGTAAGAGAGTCCAAGAGAAACATATCTACGCTTATCAGTAAGAATAGTAAGGGTAAGAGTAAGTAAGAGAGTATCTATGAACAATCATGGCTTTATATACATTTTTCTGGAAAAGCGCAGAAAGAGCATTTGCCAATGCGCTTCGCTGATGCATTTTTTGATAAAAGCAGTAATAAAGAAAACAGTGTTCCCATTGGCTGAAATTGCCCGCCAAACTATGCTCCGAAGTAACCGTTGTTAACGAACTCTGCTCGTTGCCATGGAGAACAGGCTTGGAGCGTGGGAACACCTCCCCTCCCTTTAAAAACGAAAGTGAAGCAAATTGACTAATAATGAGCTTACTAACTATACAAATTTGTGAATACAAATGATAGTTGTAAAAGACATATGATTTTAAATGAAAGAAAATACATAAGCGAAACTGCTGATCAAGTTTTATGATAAACAAACGATAGAACGTTGATCTTTTGTGATGTACAACCGATCAACGCTATGAGAAATAGACGCAGATTTACATATAAAATGTGGATCTGCGTGTGATGAATCTCAAATTCGTCACAGAATATACATTTAGTTTACATTTACTTAATACCAATCTTCATCATATACAGGGTGATTCAGTCAATTTCTAACCATTTCACTCGAATGACGTGCATTAGGATAAACAATTGAAAGAATATGAGAGCCATATCGAGTTTCTAAATATTTGGAGTTTGTATTGTTGCAACGGCGCTGCATGAAAATTGTATTGTTGAAAAATTGCGCCCGCTTTATCAACAGAGCAGAAATGCAAGGTTGTCGAATGGTATTTCGAGACAAAATCACCTGTAACCGTGCAAAGAAATTCCGGAAGGAGTATAAGTGTCGAGACGTACCAGGCAGGCAAGCAATCATGGATTTTGTCAAGCAATTTCGTGCCACTGGATGTTTTAAAGGCAAGAAAAAAGGCGGGAGCGAAGCTCTTGTTCGAACGGCCGAAGTTGTCGAAAATGTTTGCACAAGGTTGGTCGATTTCCCTACCAAAAAATCTGTTCGCCACCTATCCATTGAAGAAGGGCTGTCGTATACCACGACGTGGCGAATTTTGAGAAAGGATTTACACCTGTTCCCGTATAAGATCCATGTTTATCAGGAGTTAACAGACACTGGAAGACAGAAGCAACAACAGTTTGCGATGGAGTTTGGAGCAGAAATGGAAGCCAATCAGGACATTGTGGACAACCTGTGGGTGTCAGATGAGGCCTTCTTCCATCTGTCAGGTGACGTTAATAAACACAACGTTCGTTTTTGGGGTTCCCGGCACCCTCATGAGATCCATAAGTCACCTCTTCATCCACGAAAGGTTATGGCTTAGTGTGCGATTTCCAAAAGAGGCATCATTAGTCCTTTCTTTTTTGAGGGCACTGTAACGTCACAGGTTTACCTTAACATGTTGGAAATCTTCTTCATCCCCGAGCTGCGAAGGAGGCGTATACCGCTTCGACATCAATGGTTTCAACAGGATGGGGCTAGGCCTCACACCACTAATGAAGTGCTAGACTTTCTTAATCAGAAATTCGGAAATTGTGTCATTTCAAACAGGTTTCCAGATCGATTCGGGGGTGGCTTTCTTTGGCCCCCTACGAGTCCTGACCTAAACCCATGTGATTTTTATCTCTGGGGGTTCCTTAAAGACAGTGTGTTCACTACAACACCAAGAACCCTAGACCAGCTGCGACAAAGCATCGTCGACTGCTGCACCCTTGTGGATGCAGAAATCCTGGATAGAGTTATGAACAACTTCACCATTCGGCTGCGAGCAGTTCAAAACGTTCGTGGTGGCCACATTGAGCATATCATCAAGACTTTTCCACGGGAATAAAAACTCCGAACTGCCTAAAATATCATACTGAAATGCTAAGTTTGTAAACATTAATGGGCCAATAAAACAAAGTACTGAAATGGTCAGAAATTGACTGAATCACACTGTATATTAATTTCATTTTTTGTAGTTCATCTATAGCATCTTTTTCTATTAACGGATATTATTTACATATGCAAGTGTTATTTTCTTTTTACAAGGATTTATACACAGCTCGTATAAAAGGCGTTCAAGACCGATTTAAAAGGAGATAATATAAGCATGCATTTGAAATTGTTTTTTCTCAACTGCTCATATAATTAGCGCAGCAACTCCTACTATTTTAAAAATATATATATTAGTTATGTAAATAAATTTAAATAAATTACATATATATATTACAGGAAGTCTATATAAATAAATTTAAATACAGGGCGTCTCAGAATTCATTGTACAAACTTCTAGGGGAGTTAGTATGGGTGATTCTAAGCCAAAAAGTTCATATGAATATGGGTCCGAATTTGAACGATAACTGAGATATGAACAAATAAAAATGATGCCACCAAGATCAACAAGTTAATAACTCAGGTTCTGTAAAGCCTAGATTAATGAAATTTGGGGGAATAACAGGGTACATAAGACTGTATACCGTTAAAATTTGATTGAATTCCAACAAGAAGTTTCCGAGTTACACAGTCAAAATTGTAACAAGTGCTAGTTAATACTCACAAGTGAGCACGTGTTATGATGTTGAATGAGTAACTCAGAAACTTCTTGTTGGAATTCGATCAAATTTTAACGGTATACACAGTCTTATGTACCCTGTTATTCCCACAAATTTCATTAATCTAGGCTTTACAGAACCTGAGTTATTAACTTGTTGATCTTGGTGGCAGCATTTTTATTTCTGTTCATATCTCAGTTATCGTTCAAATTCGGACCCATGTTCATATGAACTTTTTTGCTTAGAATCACCCATACTAACTCCCCTGGAAGTTTGTACATTGAATCCTGAGACACCCTGTATAAATAAACTCCAATTGGTTGACTACTCTACTTTAAAATATTTATATATATAATAAACTTCGATTAGTTGGCTACTCTATGCGATTTAACTAATTCTCTAAACTCTCTTACAAGTAATTTTTACCTAGTTTTCTCATTACTCGTTAAAGGCATCTTCGTTGAAGACTTTTGCTGGATGCTGCTCACTGTCTCGCACTCAGCCACTTACTAAAAACTCTAAAGGGCTGTCTAGCTGATCCAGCTGGTTCCCACCCACTGGCATTCTTTTACCTCCGCAGAGTTCATCCCTCTGGCTAGCAGAAGTTCCTTATTTTACGTCATTTTTACTCCTACTCCTCTTTTCACAACTAAGATACTGGATTTTCTAAAATTATTCCAATGCTCGTTTTTCTAACTTCTTTTTAATGAAATTAATTTAACGTTGTTTTATCATTTATTAAGGTTAACATTATTTTTACAATTTTTTCATTCTATGCATAAAGTGTAATGTGATTATTATTATTATTATTATTATTATTATTATTATTATTATTATTACCAGGTGGCGCTAAGTGGCGGTTGGTCGTTCACCTCGCTCTTCTCTTATGTCAAAGGATAAGAAAAAAGGCAAGCAGGGAACCATAGGTGTTTGCCCTGCCTGCAATAATTCTATCTATGGGCGACAACCGTATCTCGCCTGCACAGGAATTTGTCATTTTCTTTATCATGCAAAATGTGGCAACGTAAAAAAAGAAGACGTTCAACGAGTCAAGTCAACATGGCGTTGCTTCAACTGTGTTAGCAAAGTTGACAATATTATTCCTGAAGCTCTCGAACAAAGTCTTAGCCTTTCACACGTCTCGACCAATTCAGATAAGTCAAATCTTGATCAAGTTTTAACAGCTATACAGGAGCTAATTAAGTCAGTAACAGAATTTATTACGTTAGCAAATAAAATTCAAAATGAAAATAGAGAAATTAACAGGAAGTTAGATAGAATTATAGGTGCGTTAGATTCGAATAAAACTTCGCGTGTTTCACATGCACGCTTTAATTATGTGGATGCTGTTACTAAAACTTTAACCCGCGATAGCTTTTCAACACATGACGATAATAAGCAGACACTGCAGACAGACGAAAGTCAAGTTATTGATGCTTCATCAATGCCGCCGTCTAGGCGGATGAGTGCTCGATTTAAATCCATTTTGATCGGTTCTAATTCAGCGAATGGAAACTTAATAAAAGCCCGTAATGCCAACGCAAAAGATAAAAGATTATTTATTACGCGATTGCAGCCAGACATTACTGTTAAACAACTTTCTGATTTTGTTACTGGCCTCTTTCCTTCACTGGTTTTAAGCAAATGTATTAAGCTTAAAACGAAATATCAAACATATTCTTCATTTGTGCTGTTTCTTAGCGAGTGTGGCTTTAATTCATTGTTTGACCCCTCCATTTGGCCGGAGGGAGTGCTTTTGTCGTCGTTTATTGGAAAGTTACATGCTAATCAAATTGATTCGTCCAAAGGTGTTAATTCATCTGCAGAGAATCTAGCACACGTGTTACATGTCAAGACGGCTGATTCTAGTTTGGAGGAGGCTGTTACTATTCAAGATGGTTAGCAGTATTTATTATCAAAATGTGCGCGGTCTGCGCACAAAATTAGCACAAACGTTTGATTTTGTTACTGCTAATCAGGAATTTTTATACTGTTTAACTGAGACTTGGTTAAACGAGTCTATCGCGGATTTTACTTTATTTGGAGATAACTATACAGTGTTTAGAAGCGATCGGACCACTAAGAATCGCGGCGGTGGCGTGCTGATTGCTGTACCAAAG
This sequence comes from Rhysida immarginata, assembly GCA_023313115.1. NCBI lineage: Eukaryota > Metazoa > Arthropoda > Chilopoda > Scolopendromorpha > Scolopendridae > Rhysida > Rhysida immarginata. The sequence goes on from JAHWFO010024135.1 coordinate 520,342, forward strand.
AGGCTAAAAGTGAATAAATGTAGATTAGCTACGACTGTCGAGCAAGTGGATCTAATTGCCATCGAAATTTTTTATCATGGTTCGTCGGGTCGATCGTCTTCCCTTGCTATTGTAACTGTTTATATCCCGCCGATGTTACGCAACAATGACTTTGAAACTCTTCTCGAGGAAATTTCTGACTATCTTTTTCGAACTCACTCAGATTGTATTATCGTCGGAGATTTTAACTTCTCCGACAGTATGGAACAGAGTCATCAATCATATTACTGCTATCAAAGAAATCTGATTGTAAACAGCTGGTTAAGCGAGATGGACTTTGTCAGCGTCAATCCTATACGTAACAGGTAAGGCGGTAATTTAGATAAAATTTTTACGAACATTGATCTCTCTGTTACCAGAGCGGATACTGCTCTGGTTACACCAGACGACTACCATCCGCCTTTGCTTTTGCATCTGCAGGTTACTTTTGAGATACAATTCCTTCCTAGGGAGTCGGCCTATAATTTTCATCTCGGAGATTATTTGAATCTCTATTATACAATATCAAATAGTGATTTCCATAGAGCTATGGCGTCCGACGACGTAGATTTTATCTGGGAGAATATTACTGCAACGATCAGGTCAGCGATTCATAATAATATTCCAGTGCATACGAAAACCTCCAAAGCTTACAAGCGCAGTGTCAGGCACAGGAAATATCCAACTGTCCCTGTCTGGATATCTGACCGTACTAAAAACGTCTGGCGTATCAAACAATATTGGCATAAAAGATTTAAAATTTCGGAGTCCAATCATGACTATATGGAATTTAATAACGCCAGAAGGCTTTTTAAGAGTAAATGGATTTCTGATCGGCAATTTTATTTTAGTAATCTTGAGGATCGGATCTGTACAAATCCGAGGTCCTTCTGGGACATTTCTCGTAAATGTCTTAATTTGAATAAACGCAAATCAGCGCAGCTCAACAATGATGAGCGTTTTCATTTAGGTATGTCTTTTGCCTCCTCTATGGATAATGATAATATTCTAAGGGCGGATGTAGCCACTCTTACTGACTGTTGGAAGCATATTAATGCCCCTTTTCGGTTTAATACTGTTTCTGTGGAGCAAGTCATGGAACGAGCCAAAAAATTATCGGCGTCTAAAGCCTGTACCTCACCTAATATTCCCGATTTTATATTCAAGGGATGCTTAACTGCCTTGATTTTGCCTTTTACGCATCTGTTCAATACTTCTCTGACCTCCGGCCGTTATCCTACTGCTTGGAAAAAGGTGACTGTTCATCCCATTCCGAAGAAAACTGAAGTGTCAGTGCAAAAAGCATATAGACCAATTACCTTGATCTCTTTTCCAGCTAAGCTTCTAGAGACACTAGTGTCGGATCAAGTCTCGCAACATGTTGAACCTTACATTCCTGATGCACAGCATGGCTTCCGCGCGAATAGAAGCACACAATCGAATCTCGCTATTTTCTTACATTACGTAACTCATCACTTGGATAACAGGATACAGGTTTATGCTCTTTTTCTGGACTTTTCCAAGGCGTTCGACAAGGTAAATATTTCCTTGTTGATTGCCAAGTTAAAACATATCGGTTTCTCCGATATAGCTTTGGAGTGGTTCAGTTCCATGTTAAAGGGAAGAAGTTTTAAAATACGATTTGCCCGGTTGTATATTTCCCATCAAAAGTGGGGTACCGCAGGGTTCCCCACTTGGTCCTTTACTGTTTAATATTTTTGTTGCGGATCTCCCGCATGTACTTGCACCATTTCGCTCAAAAATACTGATGTACGCAGACGACGTTAAACTATATCATGCTGTTAATGACTGGGATGCCTGTAAAGAATTACACGAGGCATTGTTGCGTGTACACCAATGGGCTAGAGACAACGGTCTTGAATTAAACGCTCAAGAATCTTTCGTAGTCTCGTTCGGATGGTCCGTAACTCCGTTTTTATATAATTATCACGTTAATAATGCCGTCCTCACCAGGACTAACACTATTAGAGATCTGGGTGTGATGTTGGCTGACAATTGCTCTTTTGTTAGCCACATGAACCAGATATATCTGGATATCTCTAGACGTGTCGGGATGATAAAGCGATCTATATATTTTTTCTCTAGTCCAAGAACTCTGAGTATTTTATTTAAAGCTTTCGTTAGCCCCAAAATTTTATATTGTGTTTGGATTTGGTTCGGCGGCAATTTTCAGATCCTGAACAAAATCCAACGTAAATGTGTTAGTTTTAATTCCTTTGTGGCAACTCGTATGAAAAACATTACTTCGTTATTTCACCAATATAAAGATTTTAACTTAAACCGCATTATAAGTAACAATCTTTTTAATATTTTATTAAGTGTTTTTCATCACAGAATTGCGGTATTTTCTTTATTTTCTGATTTTAACTTTCTTTCATTAAAGGCGACTCGTAGAGGTTATATTATCAAACCTGCTATTCGTTGGAACTCTCACATTGCACGGATTAATCCTATTAATAAATTAATTAAAAATTACTACGAGAATTTTAACGACGTCAGCTTATTAGACTCTAACGATCTTCATATTTATTTATTCTCTTAATTTGCTTTATTTATTCTTATTTCTTTTTTTTCGTTCTCTTTTTTTTTCCCATTATCTTTTTTTTTTTCCTCTTTTCCTTCTTAGTCTTTTATATGTTTCATTAACCCCGTTTTGGGCTTCGGCCTGTTGGGGGGCAACATAGGGCCTCATCTTCCGGTTTTTCCGGCAGATTGTTTCCCTGTTGTTGCTACATTATTATTATTATTATTATTATTATTATTATTATTATTATTATTATTATTATTATTA
>JAHWFO010024135.1:530454-567937 GCA_023313115.1 Rhysida immarginata
TGTGTTTATCTTAACCTCTATAATACCCCCTTTAAGTATTTTACATTTGATGTAAATCACCCTGTATATCTCATGACCAACAATGCAAGGCAAAGTTTGTGCAATATAGAATTCAATGAATTCAATATAGAAAAAAGAATTCTTAGTACTTAACAATTTCTTGAAAATCTTTAAAAATGGTCAGTAACTGGAGATAATGAGTTAGCAGACTATTGAGAAAGAGTGAAAGACGATAGAGGAAGCACTCCTTTAGCTCCGTGCTGTATTGAGCAAATGGTAAGCAAGTAAATAGAAGAATCGGCGACCGCTAGACTACACAAAGTGATGAATGGCCAATTTTTGCTTCAAGACATCGAAAGAAGAAAGGAAATTGCAACAACATCAAGTGTACATCTAAAGTAAGATTACGTGAATAAAAAATTATTTAGACTAGAAGGCATCCTTGGAGAGGTCCATCCATTGTGAGCCTTTAAAAAATTTTTTTTCAGTAAATCAAGTCCCGGTATATCACCTAGAATGGATTTTTTCAGTGAAGAGGTAAATTCCTGTCTTTCGGATTTTTCCTAGAATGGATAGTCCCTTCGCTCTATATTGTAGTGATTGAGTTATTATTTAACCAATTTGGAGGTTTAATTTAGCTTTTTAAGGTTGTTCTGCTTACCTACAAGCGTAATTATCCCGGGCAACGCCGGGTCCTCTGCTAGTACTGAATATAATTTAATGCAAAGTTGAAAAAGTAAACAGGCACTTACTTATACAGGTATAAATGAAAATAGAATTTACTGAATATTATTGAATGAATAGAAAATAGTAAATAAATTTATTTTTAATACATTTAAAGAAATTAAAATATATAATAAAAAAAGACATTAAAATATATTGAAAAATAACAGAGTCATACGAGCAGTCGCTCGCAAACCCAAGCTATTCTCTGCATGAGGAGCTCTCTCTTTTTTTTTTTGTGCTCAAGGGTTGCCGAGGTCTGTAAATTTTAATGCATCCTAAAACTCTATTAAGGTTTTGTATATTAATTATTGGGACCTCAGACCCTAATAATTTTTTCAACTCTTACACGGTGCATTACTATATGCATATGAGCTCGTCAACCTCCTCGAAAGGCTGCGACCTGGAGAGAGAGTTTGCCTTGTCATACACAAATTCAGAGGTTCAGTTTGCGTTAACGGGGTCGATGGACGTAAATTATCACGAACGCAGAGATCTAGGGTTGGGTGGAAACGGAAGAGGGAGAAGGAGAGGAAGGCTCTGAAAGAATCTGGTCATAGAGACAAAGATTGAGAGGATTAGATTGTTGAGTTTGAAGAAGAAACCATTCTTAAAGTTAGAATAGGAAAAAGAAAAACAAATGAAGATAAAAAAGTAAACAGATGAAAAGATAAAAAGTTTAAAGACGATAGAAAAGTGTAAGAAAGATTTTAACGATTAAGAAAACCTCTATCCATGATAAAAACAATGACCCTTCATTCTGCAAAGTGCGATTTTTATATAGAAAACTAGTTGTTACCCGAGGCTTTGCCTGCCCGCGCCATCTGTTGAGGGGAATTACAAAGCAAAAGCAGATAATTTTAAATGAAAACCCCAGAAAGTGGGGAAGGGGTGGGGGTATTAGGGGGCTGATTTTTGGCGATAGAGCAGGTCCTTTATTGATAAGCCTGCCCTGAAAATTTCAAGTCGCTAGCTCAAACAGTCTAGGAGGAGATAGAATTACAGATAAATACATGGTTCGTACGAGTCCTTGAAATCCTTGAAAAGGCCTTGAAAAACTTTTTTCGTTTTCAAGGTCCTTAAAAGTACTTGAAAACGGAATGGAGTCATTGAAAAGTCCTTGAATTCTTTAAGAAAGAAAAGTGGTAATTCTTCCATGTGGACTACCTTTTACCTCAACAGACAGAAATACCAAGAAATGAGTCATCACATCTTTCCCACACTCGTTTGTGGAAAAATCCCCTTCCCCTCCCCTTTCATGGGAAAAAAATTATGTATTCATTTCATTCAATGAGTCCTTGAAAAACATTATTTAGTCCTTGAAAAGTCCTTGAATAGTCCTTGAATTTTTTCTTCATAAATGCGTACGAACCATGTAAATAAATAATAAGAGTTTTAGTATATAGAGAAAACGAATCACCCCTTTTTTGAAAATACAATTGATAGTAATACTTGAATTTTGATTTATTTGAAAATCTGTTGTACGAATACTGCAGACAGCTGTATTCGGAATCAGAAGTGACTCTCTTTCAGCAATTTTAAAAAATTCTTCTAATTTTCAATTATCTCTCGGAATTGACAGAGTTTGAAACAAAAAGTTTTCCTGCTGTTTGAAAGACTTATAAAATACTCTCCTGAGCTGTTTTTCTTTAAAAGTAAAAGGTTAATTTTGGATGCTGTAATATGACTAGCCAATTCAGTGAACAAGTATGTAAAAAGAGATGAAAAGAATAGTGTATAGGAAGTTACCATAAGTATTCTACTATAATGCGATCCCATTATCAGAGGCCAAAAAACAGTAAAAATTTTACCCTCTTGTATAATGCGATCCCCATTTTTTGATTCATCGCTAACTTAGGAGAAATAAAATATGCAAGAATATACAGAAAAAAATCTCTACTTTTTACAATTTGAAAAATGAATAACCTGTATGTATACCATTAAAAAAACTTCAAATTCTAATTCATTATCGCCTGATTCTTCAAAAAGTTCCTTAATACAGTACAGATGGTGGTTTATTATAAAAGTTTATAATAAAAAAAGCTTATAATTAAATAATAAAAGGTTATTTAATTTTTAAGAAAACAAAAACGATACAGTTATAATACATTACATGTACTTTATTGGATGTTCATTTTTTGAAATTATTAGAGTACACATTATGTATTCATGCATTAAGCACTGTAAGAAATATTCATTTGAACTTTAGAAAACGATTTTGGACAATTTTAGGAGATAGAACATAGTGGCTGTTAAAAATGTTACTGATCGAAAATTTATTTCACTTTTCACCTTTATTGTTACAAATTTATTTAATGTCATGCCTACATTGTTCAATTAATATCAATAAACGGCAGCAAAGAAATAATAATAAATAAAACGTGATCACAGTGATTTTTTTCCCCAGTGGCATCGCCATTTTGTTTTAGCAGGGGATGAGATTTTTTCACCGGGTTTTTTGCTAAACCCACATTTTACATGATGCTCTACAACTTTCTAAATAACACATGGGGTCTAACCCCTACCCCTACAAAATTAAAATTTTCAAAATTTACCCCTTCACCCCTAGGGACGCGAAATGTTTTTATTCTGAATTAGGGGACATTAAAACCAAATAATCAATATTCATTTTCCCCCAATCTGTTCCCCTTGAGTCGTTATTTGGACCTAAAGACGGGACACCAATTATGAAATGCCCTGTAAATCCTGTATACTACATAATATGTCAGTATTTTAAATATTAAATGCTAGTTTTCATTTGAAATTCTTAAGATAGAAGTTCGTTTGAAATCACACCCCCCCCCCCCTCCTCCAAGTTAACTTTTGGTGATCGAAAAGTGGTTGAGAAATTGAGAAAAAATGCAAATTAATGCAATATATATTGTCTAAACTGTATGATATCATACATATATACTGTAATGTACCAGTATATTAAATATTTTATGCTAGTTCTTGTTTGAAATTCATCAGATCGAAGTTCGTTTTACCCGGACTCGTTTTTTCCCCCCCCCCCCCCCTTAGCTTTTGGCGACGTAAAAATGGACAGGAAATTGAGATAAAAAGCGAATTAATGTACCATATATATTGTATAATACACTACAATATACCAGTATATTCAATTTTATACACTATTTTCGTTTGAAGTTCGTCAGACCCTCCCCCTCCCCAGCTGTTGTAGCGCTAAATTTTCCCTCTTATATAATGCGATCCCATAAATTTAGGTGGTTTTTCAGATCAAAATTTTTCACATTATAGTAGAATATTCACGGTAAGCATTACAAACGATATTATGTTTATGGTGAAAGAAATGCGGGAAATGAATACGCATTAGAAGAAGAAATTTAATAGTATTAGCATCCGTGTGAAAATCACGTTAGAAACATGAAAACCTGGAATCACTTGAACGTTCTCTGTAGCCTTAAATAAGTGATAGGCTTGACAGGAAACACAATGACTATATGCTGTATCCCAATTTGTCAAAACGTTTTCAACTGCAAGCGCGTAACCATTCAAATCAACGGGTTCAAAAAGTTCTGAGAGGGTTTGGTACCGAAAACCAGTACGTTTGAGTTTAGAAACAGACTTTTCAAATTAAAAACACGAGGAAGAAAAAAGTCGATTGCAAAACCTTGAAGGACTAACATGCATGAGAAGACGAAAGTTAAGACATTTACAGTATATCATCTCTTTTTCAAATAGTTTAACTTCAACATAGGCATGAATTTTATCAAAACGTATTAAAAGGCCTGAATTTATTAACATTACTTTTCAACAAGTTAATGCAGATCATATACATAAAACCTATACACATACCACTTTGGAAGAATAAGAAGAAGATAAAAACATCTCAGAGCGTGAAATTAAAAAAGTAGTTAACAGTGTATAGGTAAAAAGTATAAATACTTACAGGCTTAGCACGCTCTCTCAGAAGGGGGCACTCATGTTTGACACGGTACTCATGGTCTTCAAATTCCTCGTCACCACTACCCTCCCTACCTAGTGCTGGTTCTTCTAAAGATGACTTCTGAACCGTCGCAAAGAGGTCTTCAAATGTCGGTGTGTCGTATCGATTAGGTTTGAAGGCTCTTGACAGCAGTTTGGAATCTGAAGGTGATGTAGGAGGGGGTGAAGGCGTACGACGTCTTTTTGGCGGTGCTGGTGCTCTAGAAATTTTAGACCCGTCGTTATCTGCATAGTGTGATGGCTTGCGGCGCTAAAAATGCAAAAATAAAATGTGAAAATGAATATTTCAAAAAGTATGCATTAAACAAAAATATGCTAAAGAAAAACTACTAACCGGCTCAACCCTTATCAAATCCCCTGCCTCCACTTTCATACCATCTGTTTGAGGTTTTTTTTCAGCCACGACCTGAATAAAAAGAAAACTGTATTGTAATTAGAAATAGTAAAAGACCGACAAAAGTAAGTAAATATGAAAAATTCATACTGGGATAGATGGTTGTGGTCTCTCTCTGTAGAAACTAGGGCTGGATTCTGTTGCATTAGACACATCAGAGATTGATGTTGAGGAACAACAGTTAAAGGATGAGGAAGCCACTAAAGAAAAAAAAAAACCCAAAAGAGTAAGAGAGAGAGAGAGAGAGAGAAATATAAAAAGTAAAAAATTAAAGGAAAAAAATTAAAAATACGTACCTGATCAAATGTTGATGCTGGGTAGTAATGTTGAAAACTGAGAAAACTGGGTAGAATGGTGAGATTACCGAAAGGAGAATCAGTGATTGAACGAGCAGAATACCTAGTATTTAAGCAAAAATATGTAATTAACATACATTATCAAGTCTTAACTACTGTATTTTTTCGAATATTGGCCGCATTCACTTTAGGCCGCAGCCACAAATTTGACGGTGGAACGAAAAAATAAACCTTTAAAGGCCGCAATTCACTTTAGGCCGCAAACTTGTAGTGTCTCCAATAAGATCGAGCTACTTCATTTTAGCATCCCATTGTACAGGGTGATTACAAAAGAACTTCACACTTTTAAAAATTTATTACATCAAAGCTACTCAGAATATAGACACACCACATACGGATTCTTAAAGAAAAACTCTTGAAGTTTATTGTGACACAGTTAAAGATGTTCAATATGCCCCCCTGTCGTGACACTACATACATCAATGCGATAGTCGAATTCTTCCCAAACCCGCATTAACATGTCTCCATCATTCCCACTTATCACTACCGTAATGCGTTCTTTCAGCTCGTCTAGGTCACGGGGAAGGGGTAGGGTGAAGACTTTGTCCTTTACACACCCCCATAAAAAGAAATCACAAGGTGTGAGGTCGGGGCTCCGTGGTGGCCACTTTGCAAGTTCCAGGTTATTGTTTGCTCGACCAATCCACCGTTGTGATTTCTTTTTATGGGGGTGTGTAAAGGGCAAGGTCTTCACCCTACCCCTTCCCCGTGACCTAGACGAGCCGAAAGAACGCATTACGGTAACGATACGTGGGATTGATGGAGACATGTTAATGCGGGTTTGGGCCGAATTCGACTACAGGGGAGCATATTGAACATCTTTAACTGTGTCACAATAAACTTCAAGAGTTTTTCTTTAAGAATCCGTATGTGGTGTGTCTATATTCCGAATAGCTTTGATGTAATAAATTTTTAAAAGTGTGAAGTTCTTTTGTAATCACCCTGTATATTACATAGTAATTTAGATAGTAATTTCATTATTTATATAATTATCTAAATTATTTTAATATATTTAATGAAACTTTTATAAATTTATTAATGAAATGTGTAAATAATTATAGTAATTTAATATTAATGAGCGAGTATAACTTTTATTTCATCAGCGGCGGCCATGGCTCTATCAACGAAGTGCCGACCAATAGCGCGATAGAGCATTCTACGACATCATAACACCTTGGAGTAGAGTGGGCAGCAATCGCCGACAATAGCTTTTAACAAGTGAATTTCATAATAATTTATGAATGAAAATGTATGTGACTGGTTAATTATTGTTCTGAAGGGTTAGAATATTAATTTCACTGTTAGAAAATGATCCAACAAATGCTGGATAATTTAAAGCCATGAACTCAAATCGACCGTGTTTTTATCGGATAACTTTTGCCGATCTACGATCGATTTACCTTTTCAAAGAGTATAAAATATAATAGGAGAAATAGGAATGTAATAGGAAAATTACTTTCGAGAATGTAATAGGAAAATTACTATCTAAATAACTATGTAATATACTATGGGAAGTCACACGTTATCATTTTTCGGAGAGGTGGGAAAAGGGGCAGGAGGGAAAGTTGGTGGTGGGGAGGGAAAGGAATTAAGATAGTTAATGAATATAAATATCTCGGGGTGTGGTTCACGGCAAAAAACTCCTGGACGAAACAGAAAAAGGCAGTAAAAGAAAAAGCGACTATAGCTATGAGAATGACTTGGGGAATAGGAAAAAGAGCAAATATTACGGAAGTGGGGGTTAAAATGAGACTTTTTGATTCGTTGGTGAAGAGTGTTATTTACTATGGGGCGGAGGTGTGGGGGTGGGAATGCGACAAAACCATTGAAACGATACAAAATCAGTATTTAAGATGGATTATAGGCTGGCAAAATAATACACCGTCATATATAATGCTAGGGGAAATGGGGAGAATGAGCCTAAAGATCGGAGCATGTAAAAGAACTTTAGACTACATAGAGAAAGTAGAGAAGATGCAGGATGGCAGAATCCCCAAAGGCTGCTGGGAAGCAGTGAGAAAAATATTTAAAGAAGGGAAAAATATACAGTGGTTGCAGAAAATGGCTGAAGAGACATCTGACGAGATTGTGAAAGAATGGCGCAGCGATCATGCAAACAGAAGAGAGGCAAATGAGAAGGTTATGCTGGAGTTAGTACAGAGGGAAATAAGCGAAAGGAACACAAAAATCAAGAAGTCAAGCTATTGCAGCTATTATAGGGAAATTAAAGAACACTTGCAAAGAGAAAGATATATGTGTATGAGAATGAAGGACAAGGATAGGGCATTATGGGCAAGGGCAAGAGCGGGAAATGAATGGAGGGCTGGGAAAAAAGGGTTTTCAGAGGATGAAAAGAAATGCAGAGTGTGCGGAAAAGCAGAGGAGACGGCGGAACACGTTCTCTTTATGTGTGAAGAACTGGAAGTAGCAAGAAGAGCACATAATCTAAGTAAAGTGGAAAACTGGGAAAAGATATTATTAGGGGGGAATTCGGTCAATTGGCAAATAGTTAAATTTTTAAAAGAAACAGAGCAGATAAGAAATGGGGAGGGAAGAGAAGCAGAAGAATAAAATAGCACGAACCAAAGTAATTTCTGTGGTGTATATGTATAATCAATATATGACAAATGTAACTGTTTAATTGAAACATATTGTAAGTAAAGAGGCATATGTAGTGAATGTATATGAAAGCATATGTATTTTCCATTTTTTGTATATACAAAATAGGAAATAAAACTGAATTATCTATCTATCTACTATGGGACGCTAAAACGAAGTAGCTCGATCTTTTTTTTTTGTTCTATCTAAAATTACCGAAAATGATTTTTTCAGAAAAAATTTTTTTTTAAGGCCGCACTCACTTTTGACTGCACTCCCGAAATTTTCAATTTTTTGGGGTTTAGAGCCGCGGCCTATATTCGAAAAAATACGGTAGTAAGATATGAAATTAACAGTCAAAAATGAGTTAGCCAATAAAAAGTGTAAGAAATGACATCATCAATGAAAAGACCCTCCCATTCGAAAATATTAAAAAAAATAAAATAAAAATAAAAAGGTGTGACATGTGTGAACTTGTCGGGGTGCTTACCAAACATGTGTGAATCTGATTAATGAGTCATCAATTTTTTTTTTAAATATAAAAAATTTTATATTAGGAACATTTAGAAAATGGATAGAAATTATTTTAAAACTTTAAATATAAGTCTTATGCCTAGGAAATAGCATTAGAAGCTCCAATTCAGATTGACATCTATATGAGGAAACACATGTTAAGTGTTAGTAATTATTTTAAACTTTTGTTGATGACTAATAAAATTTAGAAAAAAGAATTATAACCAGCTGAAATTAAGAAAAAACCCATTTTGTAAAATATTCAACAGCCAGGATAGATGGATGGTAAACCATTTGAAGGATCTACGTTGAACTTAATACAAAATTTATGTATATGGTTGGTAATAGTAAAAATAATAACAACATTACACTTTATGAATATAACCCTAAGACATTGTAAAAGTAATGTTAATCTTAATGAAAACAACGTTAAATTAAAAACAGTAAAAAGACGGAAAAGTTATAAAAAGCTAGAAAACAAGCATTGGTAAAGAATTTAATTGTGTAGCCATAAGTAAAAGGTTGAGGATAACTAAGATAAAGAGGTAGGAATAAGAGGAGATGCCCTGACGTCATAATCTTAAAGCCAGTTCCCGCAATGAATTCTGAGACTGGTTGGTTCATCGAGCTAGCTAGAATGAGTGTGTGAATGTTTTAAATTAAAACATTGCATATTAAAACATTGCAATCGACTATTTTGAGGATAAAATAAAAAAATAGCAATGTTAATAATCTTAATTCTTCTGTTCAACATTTTTATGTCTGTAAAATTCTTCTAATTTCATCTGTAGTAAAGATACTTTGCACAACAAATTATGCAAAGTTACTGGTAATTCTATTCCTAACGATTTGGATCTTTTTAATTATAATTTAAGCAAATTTAAAATATACATTTGCTTCTACAACTTTTGTGCAAACATATTTACATGTAAAAAGAAAATAATTTATAAGGAGAGCGCACTTTGTATAAACAAATTTATTTACACATGATTCAAAATAATTATTGTTCAAACATTTAATTTTAATTTTTTTTTTAAATTTTTTTTTTAAATTTTTTTTAACAACAATAGTCATAGAGATAATATCAATTCATAGCAACTCTGATACAGCTTAGAACTCTAAAGTATTTTAGTAAATATTACACAAAAAATGATATTTTAAAATGCTGGGCACAGATTGATATCTTGAATATCTTACAACCTGAAGTTATTAAAATAATTTTTCCGTCAAGTAATTTTTTCCCATTATTATTGTTAAAAATTTGTTTATCCAAATTGCACTTTCATATTTTCCTTTTAAATATGTTTACATTAAAGTCGAGAAGCAAATGTTTTTTTAAATTTAATTATCATTCATATACCTCAACTGATTTTTTACGTTAATTTAATCACCTTAACAATGTTTTTCGCAGAGTTTGGAATCTTTAATTGTATATAGACTTCGTAAATTAATTTCTTTTTTTTTTCTGTATTTCATTTTTTGATTTAATTTTTTAATTTTTTAATTTTTTGGCTCTTTATTGTGTATTTTATTTTATTTCCCGTTGGAAACACGAATAAATAAATAAATAAATAAATAAATAAATAAATAAATAAATTAATAAATAAATAAATAAATTGTTAGACATATGCTATATTAGTAATTTTTCAATTTTAATTATAATCCACTTATATTGAATTGTTTCATCACTATTCAATCATTTAAAAATTATTAAAAATATATTCAATGACATCACCTTGTTTTTATAAGGAAAAAATAGTAAATAAAAATCCTAAATGATATGCTTTTATGATTAAAAAAAAATACAAAGTTATTATGATTGTTTATAGTAATAAATTTTTTTAAAAAAATTAAAATAATACAACAAAGTTTTTTTTTAATTGCAATGAATTTGAATATGTTTATATGGAAATAAGTTTTGTCATTTTTCCTGAAATCTGTTTTACTGAAATTAGTTTTGATAAAAAAAAAAAAAAATAATTATTTATTTTCTGAAAGATGTTTGTAAAATAAATAGAAATAATAAAATAATTAAATAAATTGAGATATAATTATAAAATTTCTGTTTAAAAAACGATACCCATACATAGGAAAACCCTTCATAACAAATCCTGGGTGAGCCTACCAATCCCAGTGTACACTGAGTTGGCTTCAAGCCTCAGCATTGAAAAGCTTAGGAAGGGCATCTCCTCTTATTCCTACCTCCATGTTCTTAATACGTGCTAAAATATTTTGGGATAAAAGCGAGGGTAATAAACGGGGGATAAAAAAATGCGGCGTAAAAGGTTGAGGATAACTAAGATAAAGAGATGGGGATAACAACAGGGTAAAAAGTATCCCTCCCAACTTTTTGTCCGTTTTCAATACCCCCTTTTAATCTCCTATACAAGGTGATTCAAATCGTGTGTAAAACAATTTAAGGGGGTATTATAGAGGTCAAGGTAAACACAAAAAGTCCTATGAACATGGGTCCGAATTTGAACGATAACTGAGATATGAACAGAAATAAAAATGCCGCCACCGAGATCAACAAGTTAATACCTCTGGTTCTGTAAAGCCTAGATTAATGAAATTTGGAGGAATAACAGGATACATAAAACTGTATACCGTTAAAATTTGATCGAATTCCAATAAGTTTCAGAGTTACTCATTCAACATCATAACACGTGTTCAGTTGTGAGTACTAACCAGCACTTGTTACAATTTTGACTGCGTAATTCGGAAACTTATCGTTGGAATTCGATCAAATTTGAACAGTCTTATTTACACTGTTATTCCTCCAAATTTCATTAATCTAGGCTTTACAGAACCTGAGTTATTAAGTTGTTCATCTTGGTGGCAGCATTTATATTTCTGTTCATATCTCAGTTATCGTTCATATTCGGACCCATGTTCATAGGACTTTTTGTGTTTACCTTGACCTCTATAATATCCCCTTAAATTGTTTTACACACGATTTGAATGACCCTGTATACAGGGTGGTCGAATTAAGTGAACACCGTCTAAAATCTCGAAAACTATGCATCGGTTCAAAAAACATTTGGAATAAAATTCGTTCGTCTCGAAGGGCCTATCCACCACTTTGTATAGTAGCACAATTTTCACTTATTCAATTAAATTTAAAAATTCCACTAGCTGCTTTTTGTATTTCACAAAAAACATTTTTATTTTGCAAGTGTCTTTTTAATTCTGCAAACTACATATTTTATTTCACAACTTATATTTTTTATTTAAAATACATTTTAGATAAATTCGCAAAAAGCTGTAACTGTTCATTTCTTAATGCTCTCTAAGGAGTGTATCCATTAAATGCACGACCTGAAGCTTGATAGCGTTGTCAAATTGAGCATTGAGCGAACCCCCCAATCTCTCATCACTCGTACTCAATTGTTAACAAAAGAGGAGTGACCACTTATGCTAAATCTATGAAGAACGCATTCTGAATTAGAGGACGCTCTTACTTACACTCATGCACTTGCTCACACTCTTACAACTGCTCTTACTTAGCTTACATTGTTAGAGCAAGAGTGTGAGCATGAGCTCTCATTCTGAATGCGAGCCAAAAAATATTTTATCTCCAGTGTTAACCTCTTTTTTTATCCTTAACGTATATCCCCACTTTCCATTTTCTACTTTTTAACCCCACATTTTATGATCACTTTTATCTTCCACTATTACACCTACATTTTATCCCACTGCTTTTTATCCTTAAATTTATCTTCTGCTTTCTATCCCCTTTTTAACTCTCAATTTTTATTCTTCACATTTAAGGAAATTCACCCCTTAAAAGTGGAATAAAAGGGAATAAAGTGTGGTATAAAAAAGGGAGCTCAAAGAATAGGAGAAAAAGTGGAGATAGGCATTGGGGATTTAAAAAAGGGATAAATATCCCTCCAGCCGCATTCTTTATTCACAAGTCACTTTTAATTAAACAAAATGCATTTTTTAATTTTGAAAAATCCAACAAACCATTCGCAAGAAACAGAATTTCACCTATATTTGCAGATGAATTTATATTTCTTTATCAGCATTTTATATTTTGCAAAATACATTTTAATTCTGTAAAATATACTTTTATTTCTGCAAAATACCATTTTGTTTCGACAAAATGCATTTTTAATCCTGCCAATTCATTTTTTATTTTGAATAATGCATTTTAACATTCATAAAATAGCAAATTATCGTTCAAAATAATTCATTATTACATGCTTCTAAACACGAAGCGTGATGAAAGTCCAGTAAACTTATTATTAGCAGATGAACTGTTATCATGGAATCAAACGTTTTTATCAGATACTTTTGCCAGGATTGCTATTCAAGGAAGACTGCTCTTTGCTCCATGCCTTTGCTCATGCTACTACTCAATGCTTGAAAGATTCAACAATGGTCTTGAGCAAGAGCAAGAGTATAAGCATAAGTAAGCATACTGAATAAGCACAGGACAGGAGCAGACACTTTTACTATTGCTCTTGCTTACACTCATGGAAGTAAGAGCAAGAGTGTGAGCTAGAGCGCTCATTCTGAATACGGGCGTATGTCTTCTCGTCCATTGTTTCTGGTAAATCTCACATATAACTTTCTAATTTGGAGTTCAGAATCCAAACAAAAAACAGTCTTTCACTAACATAAACTATGCTATCAAAATTATTTTATTATTATTACAAAACCTTTATTACAGGATAAAAATGCAAGTACATACAATTTAATATCTTCCTCAGGCATAGCCTGTACGGGAGGATACAGGTGAACAATGGGTTCAACATAAACTAATATAAGTATTATTGTCAAAGCTTAATAAAGAAGAAGTACAAAAAAGAGGACTAGTGGTTTTGTATCAGCAACTGTTTTATTTTAAGTTTTGTTTTATTACTATATGGCGAAGTCTTAATGGAAGCAGGCAATGAATTAAATGCTTTTATCAGTTCTGTTCGAAGAGATCCAAGACCATAATTATTGTGGATTACAGGAAGAGTAATATTACCATTTCTTCTGAAACTTAGTTGGTGATTGTAACCCAGTGGATTCTCTGAAATTGTTCTGTGTGCATTCAAGTTTAATCTTTGATCATACTGGTCTTTAATATCTCTTATGTGTAACATTTTGTACAGGGGTTTAGCAGATTCAAGAAAGTCAGTAAAATAAATAAATAAATAAATTAATTAATTAATTAATTAATTAATTAATAATAATAGTAATAATAATAATAAATTTTTAATTAATGAAGTAGTAAATGTTTATTAAAAACTCTCATTCTTATTCATTGGCGAACTTTAGCTTATTATTTTCTTTTTTGCATTTATAAGGAGTAATCATTCACTTTAACAAAAAAAAAACTTTACATATTAAAAGTTGGTAATAAGTTAATTATTAATCAATAGTAAGTTAAACTTGAAAGTTTTTTTTAAGAATTCATTGTAATCCAATATGTCCATCCAGAGCCTGTATGGCCTGAGGCCGACGAGTTGGGTCTCTGGATGGACCTGGATTAACGACTGCTGTATGATCCTGAGTCACTGATGAGTCGCCCATCCAGTGACTAGCCATGCCTGATGTTGCTTAACTTCAGTGAAGTTGTTTCCAGGCCACAGCCTCCCCCTGGTGAAAGTTAATATGTTGAAATTTGAATAAACATATGAGAAACTATTTTTGAATTGAAATTATTCCTGATACATACATGAGAAATACATACAAACAACTTGTTAAACAATTTTGTGTATCATACAAACTATTAATAAAATAAACAAACCTCAACCAAGATAATGACTAAACTGAATAAGAAAATTTAATTGAGGAACAATGACTACTTATAATGAAATGTTTATAATGTATTTTCTTAAATTGCTAATTTAAATTTAAAATTAATTACCCAATTGGAATTTGGCACTTAATAATTTCAATACAAGTCACTGTTAAAAAATAAAATATATAAGCAAAAGGGATTTTATATGAAGTGCTATCACATTCTTGGTTTACTAATTTTATACAGGGTGAGGCATTTATCTCGGAAACTAAGCGTTGTACGAAAACATGTCCAAAACGAAAAGTGAATTATTTCACGGGGGAAATTCATTAGTTTAAAAAATTACCTCCCCCCTCCTTGTGACGGGGTACTGGGGGGAGGTGGTAACTTTGAAATCTTAAATAGGAACCCCTATTTTTAATGGTATATTCAGATTATACACAATATTCGAGAAATGTTTTATTCTTGGTGTTTTCTCAATTGATTCAACTGTTTAGGAGATAGAGGCCCTGAAAGTGTGGAACTTTTAAAGTTTTGAACTCAATTTTATCGATGAAGACAAAGAGATAGAGAGTGGGTCCTACAGACATTCCTATTCTACTTTTTAATGGTCTTTAAGAATCCGAAGTTCGAATTTCAAAATTCAAAATTTTTTCATGCACAAATAAACTTTTGGGGGCAGCAGTCCTATGGAGTCTATGCATGTGTATTGAAAAATATTGGATTTTTGATATTCTGACTTCAGATTCTTACAGACATTCCTATTCTACTTTTTAATGGTCTTCAAGACCCACTCTCTATCTCTTTGTCTTCATCGATAAAACTGGGCTCAAAACTTTAAAAGTTCCACACTTTCAGGGCCTCTATCTCCTCAATGGTTGGATCAATTGAAAAAACTCCAAGAATAAAAGATTTCTCGAATATTGTGTACAATCTGAATATACCATTAAAATAGGGGTTCCTATTTAACATTTCAAAGTTATCCCCTCCCCCCCAGCCCCCCTCACAAGGTGGGGGGTACTTTTTTAACTAATGAATTTCCCCCGTGAAATAATTCACTTTTGATTTTGGACATTTTTTCGCACAATGCTTAGTTTCCGAGATATTCAATTGTTTCAAGATAAATGCCTCACCCTGTATAGAGAAATATAGAAAAATATTTAGAAACATAGATATATAGTATTTTACTGCTGGCTAATTGTTTACTCTTAAATTTGCGATGTAAATCTCAGTAAAAAGTGTAATAAAATATAATTTTAATAAAATATGTAAAATTCCTCTATCCAGTTCGTTCACATTTCCCATTACTGCATTATTGCCATTTTGATTATCTTAAGCTTTAATTTCGTCTTTTTTTAACGGAATCAAATAGACGGTAATGTTGTAATAAAAACTGCTAATACAGAGCATATGTTTATTGTTTTTTGTTTTTAAACTATTTTTCGTGAAGTATATTTTTAATAAATTACTATCAGGAATAGACAGACAAGTTTGTGAAATATATTATTTGATAAACTCCTCATCTATTCCTTTTACTCGCAGCCGCGGCCATCTTGGGGACGTTACTTTATAGGTTTACCGGGTTGAACGCAAATGGACAGGCTTTCTCTTATCATTGTAGGCAATGGATGTTTTCAAGTAAAGACGTCATTTCTGCACTCTTAAAATCGGAGAACAATTTTTACATCGTTACGTGAAATAAGCCTAACGCATGGTCTACAAGCTAGGCTTTTTCTACTACAGGTTGGAAAATCCCGTGTTAAGAGCTTTGGACATATTTTGCTCTGGCTGACAGAGCGGCGCTGCAAACACAGTAGTGGGGAGAAATTCTGTCACTCACTATGGATTAGTATAGGTTTTCTATTTACCGACTGAACTTTTTCTGAAGTATTTTAAGGTTTTGTTTCCAACAATCCGTGAAAAATGAAAACTTGTTTTGTGACGAATTGCAAAACGGATTATAAGTCGTATGATCCAAATATTAAAGTCTTTAGAGCTTCAAGCGATCCCGTTTAGAATAGAAGCATGGATCGGATCGCATGTTGACAGCGAAACATTATGTTCTTGAACTTCATTTTCAAGAAATACATGTAGTAGAAAAAAAAGCCTTGGAATTATTCGTTCATAAGAGGTTACATTGCGTGATCCATGGTCACCGCAGCATCCTCTCTTTTCATGCTCTCAATCGCTTCTCTTTCTCTTTCTCTCTCTTCCAAGCATTGCAACATTATTTCAGCCAGTTTAAATATTTACGATCATCACAAAAATTTGCTACTGTTAGCACCATTTACTTATTTAACTAAATTAATTAATATAATTTTAATGGGGTTTTAGTCAAACATTAAAAGAAATAGCCCATAACTAGTCCCCCCTCCCCTTTTCTATTTGTGAATTTTAACCAAAAAAGTGGCTTCAAATCATAATCAATTGGCAGTCCCCTCCCCTCTCTATTTCTGGTTGGCTTTCATTAAATGCTTCAATGGACAAAATAATTTCCCTTGACGAAGTAGCAAGAGCTCTGAGTTCGTTTATTGTTTGAAAAATTGAATTTCTCGGATGTAGTATTTAGAAATGAAGACGAGCTCTATGTTCTTACGTTTCTCATCATTTTCAATCGAATGTGGCCATCTGAACACTTCAAAACGTGTAGTTGCATTTTGTCCGGTTGCGTTTTATCCGGATACCTCTTTAGTTACATAACCTTGCGCAAATAGATAGTGAGTTTAATTAATGCCTACATACATTAATACGACAAGATCAATAACAAAACAAAACTTTTCAAAGTGAGCGGAGCAGAGTCGACTAGTTCGCGGTCGGAAGCCAGTTATCTCTTCGATCAAAAATTATACATTTCTTCCTAATTCTTACATAGGAAATTGAAGCAATGATAAATTATTATCACTACCTCTATTCTTATAACCAAATACTAAATAAGAATGAGGCATGACGAATATGCGATTTACAAATTTAGGAAGATTGGTCGTAAATATCTACTCAGAGAAAATATCAGGAGACGTTAGAGAGAGAGCTAATTTTTAATGCTGGGGCATGGCGGTAAAATCCATGTCAACACAGTGAATTAGAGAAATAATTAGCATTAATTGTTTGAAAGCTTCCATAGTGTGATTTTTTAATAAACAAACTAAAAAAAAAGTTTTAAAATTCATTCAGTGTCATTCATGTAACGTCTCATTTTTGAAAATCATCCATTCGTGACTTCGCTTTAAAAGCTACACACATTTCAATAAATATTCATTTACATAGAGTACATTAAATGAATTAAAATGACCAAAATAATTATTATATAATAAAAGTGGTTTGATAATATTTCAATAACACGTAAATCACCTTTTTTACTTCCCTCCTTCATTAGAACTTACATTGGTGCCTTTCATTTATTTATTTTATTTTAATTTTATTTTATTTTCATTCAAAAAGGAGATTCACATTTATGTTATTATAACCAAAGTAATATTTGGAAACTCTTTCTAGTTTTTTTTTTTACTTAAAAAAATCACGCTGTGGAAGCTTACAAACAACTGGGATTAGCATTAAAACATTAAATCGACCCCAGCAGCTAACCTCGCACTACGTTACTTCCGGAAAAATAATGGCCGGCGCGAGGGGAATGCAAACGCGCTATTTTTCGCTTTTCAAAGCATTTTTTATACAGAAATTATGGACCAAAATTTAAAATTTCAACGGAATCGTGTTATATTTATATTAAAAATTGATATTCTGTAAAAAAATTATAATCGAATTTTTGCGTAGAGTTGTCCTTTAAATAAAAACATTATTCACTATATTAATGGATTAACTTAAAACTAGAGAACTGGAGTTATCTATATAATAATTTAAATGTCGATTTGTTGGATAACAGTATAGTTAAATCCGTTTACATAAATTATCATCAATTTATTGTCATCAGCCTCGGTGGTTCAGTGGTTGTGTGATTGCCTCTGATGCCCAAGGGCGCAGATCCGATCCCGGCTGAGGACGACGACGATTTTTCAGGGGGGAAATCCTGAGATCACGCACTTCCTTCGAAATGGAAGTAAAGCTGTTGATCCTGCGTAGTTATTTGCCAGCTACACGTTAAAGAACTCTTGCAAGGCAAATTTGTGGTCCCTACATCGCAGTCCCGATATGACCATAGTAGTTGAAAGGTATGTTAATACCAATTGATCAATTTATTGTGACATTTCCTCAGAATATCACAAAACGATATTTAAAGATGATTAAATTAAACTCCACTATTCTTAAATAAATTTCATATAATTTAAAAATGTTTGGGAGATCTTAACTACATAATATAAAAATTGCTTTAAATCATTGTTTCATGATAATGATTAAAATTAATTATTTATTAAAGTTTAAAATGTTGAGGTAAAAATCAAATAAAGAAATCAATTAAATTGAAATTATTTTAGCAATTTTTATTACCAATCCTATAGGATGAATCGGAAATCTACCCACTACACTGTCCTTTGCGCCATCTGGCGAGCAAAGCAAAAATAGGACCAAACTTATTTTGAATTGTTCTTTCAAAAATTTGTCCCTTTTCAAAGCATGTTTGGTGATCACTGACTTTTCCTGATATCCATATTGTCGTTTTGTTAATCTAAAATTTCACAGCTGCAGTTGTGTAAGATTTTTAAAAACAGCTGGTTGGACATTGAAATTTTAATGCTTACTAATGTGAACATGGACTCAAGAGAGCATGATCTGGTAAAGATAGTGAAGTTGAGATGTTTTTGAAAATTTTAATTTTGCAATGTCCTTAAAAATACTTAAGCACAGCGTGCATCATAGATCACTAGAATTTCAAAACCATTTTAGGTATTTATTAATGTACTTGTAAAGCAAACAGACAGCATTAAATAATTTATTTTTGCTTTTTAATATATCTACTCTGTTTATACTGTAAAGTTTTTAACAGAAATTTAATAAAATGTTGCAATTTTTATAACCTTCTTTTCTTATCAGTATGAACCTGTTCCAAAGTAATCATAATCTGTAATCATAAAGCAGCTGCCACTGTATCTCAGTAAAAGTTTTGAGTTTTTTAAAACAAAATAGAATATAGAAGCGTTTTATACAATTTGGATTGTAAAATGTACAGGGATGTCCTGTTTTAAGTAATGCCACTAAATGTCTCAAAAACAAAAAATGCTAAAGAAAATGTTTCAGAGAAAAGCCGCAGCATTTCAAGGAGACATTCAGGTGCACGCACATAACCACTTCATGAGAAATGGTAGTTTTCAAGATCCTTTGAAGGTCGTCTCTGATTTTTACATTGCAGGATCTAAATGGCAATTGATATTCTTTACATTGCAGGATCTAAATTGGCACACTTTTCTGCCTATTATTGGGTAGTGGTGTATGTACGCCAAAAGAAAATTTTGTGGGATATTCACACAGACATTTCTTATGTTGCCACAAGTCATCTTTAGTAGTGGCTGGTTTGAAAAGCCACATTCTTGAGCATGTCCCCATGAAAAATTGCAGGGGAGTTAAGACCTGGAGATCTCACGTCCGGGATTGTCAATCCAGTGCTGTGGGAGATTATTGTCCAGGTGGTTTTTAATAGTCCGTGCAAAGTGTTAAGGTGGAACCACATTTCTAATCTCGTATGTAGATAGATCTAAGTCTTCTAGGAAATAAGGGAAATGGTTTTGCAGGAAATCCAACAAATGTGCATCACTAGTGAAGGGATACTTTCATCTGTACACCTTAGCAGCTCTTCATTAATTTTAATGGCATTACCCATCCAAATAATATTCTCCACGACTTCATTTGGAAATAAGATAGTTGCCCATATTGATGCAAATGGGGTACTTTTGAACATCTTAAGTTTAAAATTTCTTTTTAACTAAATGAAAATTTATGATGAATATGATTTGTTCAATTTATTTTTACAAGAAAAGTAATCCTACTTTGGTGAATTCCATACCCAGAAGATTGTGCCGATTCAGATTCTGCATTTAGAAAAAAAATATCTTGGGGAACGTTCTTAAACCACATAGGAGGTCAGGATTTAACCACATAAGGGAGGGGACCAAGTAGCCAAATTAAATTTAAAATCGTTCACAATTCTGCATTTTTATATCTTTTTTAGGGGGGGGGGGTCTAATTTCTCTGACCACGTAATTTTTAGGGGTGTTCAAATATCACTAATGATCATGGGGGGAGGGGGGTAAAAAGTGACCTTGCGGTTATGAATGTCCCATGCCATTTAAAAAGAAAATCAGTTGACCTTTACATGACCTTGAAATAATGCAACTTTTCTTTGAAATGTTTTTCATTTTACAGAGAGTAGAACTTCGATCTATCGTTCCTGGATGCATCATTTTTCCGGAACCACACTTGATTTTCGCTGGTCCTTGTGCAACTATATTGAAACCTTGATAATAAAACCCGTATTCATCATTCCTTGTTCTATCGTTTTCCCATATCTGTCGTTAAGAATTTGTAGTTCTAAAGGAAATTTTCCTGGATTGTTTGTTTTTTAGCAAGAAAAGTTGGATTTTGATGCCTATATGTCCGTGGACCAGAATCTCCTGATGGGTGAGGTGTTAGTTGGGGAAGAAAGGAGGGGCAAGATATCAATGTGATGAAATGACACGGATACCGAACTGTAGTCTTTCAGCTAAGAAAAATCGGTGCGTGTTGGTGGCCAATCACAGCATGATTTTAAAAAGTCCATGTTGATAGTTTAGTTGTGCTTTGCCTGGCTCGTAGTGCCCTGACTAGCCTTATGGCTGGCTGAATGCTTTCAAATTTTTCTATAGAGAATTTTTTTAAGCAGAGCAAACACAGTAAAAGATCTCTTTTTATTTTATAAACAAATCTTAAATTTTTTCAAAAGCTTATCAATTGAAGCTATCAGTGTCAGTCACAGGCGCTAGCCGAGCTCGCTTCTTTTCGGCAAGCACTTTCCCATTAGGAGACTGTAGAGAGAGCTGATCCTTAATGTTTTATTGCTAATCCTAATTGTTTGTAAACTTTCACAGCGTGATTTTTTAAGTAAATAAACTAGAACGGGTTACCAATTATTACTTTGGTCATTTTAATTCATTTAATGTACTCTATGTATAGGAATATTTATTGAAATCAGTATAGCACCATGTTCCATCACTGAGGATTAGATATTTCTTTAATGACAGGACTCGTCAACCGATAAGCTCTCAACAATGATTGGCGTTCTTCTTACGTGAATCTTACTATCCTTAGCGCAACTTACCACCAAGCTTTTCTAGCACTAGCATCGCGAAATTCGACATGTTTAGGGCGATTGTGAGGATTTTACATTAAACTCATGTAGGGCCGAACAGTTTGCGCAGATGGGAGCAAAATGGTCAACTTTAGCTGCATACCAGCAATAAAATAGGACGCAACACTAAAACTCGTTTTCGTCGCTTTCCAAAGAATAAACGGAGCGATCCCTAAAATTGGTTTCTATTTTTGAACACTATAGAGCAGCGCTCCTTGTAAGTTGTGGTTTCTATAGTACTGATATTCACGCAAGCATTTCCTGGAGTAGATTCATGAGAACCATTTTATATAATTATTTTAAAAATGATAACTCCGTTTTAATTCAAAGAAATATAAATAAAATAAATAATAAAAACAATTAAAAAAGTCACCCAATGTGGAGAAATAAAAATATTGAAGACAAAACGCAGATGAAAAGAAGTTCTTGTGAAGAAAATTTACACGAAAACACAGAAAGAAACACAGTAAACAGGAGAAGAAAATCTAAATGAAAGTCCGATGATCAGTAGCACGTTGATAACAAAATTAGAATGAATTATAAAAAAAGTTTTTGGCATTTTTATCCCATCTTCAGTTTGTAAAATTTTGAATGAAATTTCAGTTAAAACAATATAATTGAAGGCATAATAAAAATAATGAAATCAAAACAATGTGTGATATTAAAATTGAGGAGATATTGTTATTCGTATGATTGTTATGAACAGGGTAGTGATATTGGATTGTTGAGAGCAAGGGAAGTGTATTATTGTCTGGGTTATGTGTTATAATTTTTATTTTTTTTATTTTTTTAGTAGTAATTTCTATTTACAGTGGAACTTCGGTTCACGAACAGGTCATTCCATGTCAAATCATCCAGAAAAAATTACGAGGGGAGATCAAAAAGTAAGTGCACTTCCACGGTATGGCCATTTATTACACCACCTATACAAAAGCAACACGGCTATAGCAGCATACAATGTAGGTTCACTTTTCCACATAGTCCCCAAGAGACCCTAAACATTTATCCGAACGATCAACCAACTTTTCGATTCCGGATGCATAGAAATCTCCTCCAGCGTTTTGTAACCACACGGTGACAGCCGCTTTCACCTCCTCATCGTTTCGAAATCGTTGTCCACCGAGTTCCGTTTTGAGCTTACCGAAAAGATGAAAGTCGCATGGCGCTAAGTCGGGACTGTATGGAGGATGTTGCAAATCTCCCACTTGAATCGCTGCAGCAGTTCGCACGTTTAGTGGGCCTTGTAAGGTGTTGCATTATCGTGCAACAAAATCACACTGGAGCGGGAAATTGTACGCTCTCCATATACAACAGTGATTTCACGATGAATGTCTGTGCAATTCACCAGTTTGGCCCATAGAAATCGGATTGCTGCTCACACGTCAAGTTTGGAGTGGACATCCAGTTGACGCGCCATTGCTTTTAGCCCGCTAGTCACACAAAACACGACGGGAAACCACAGCAACCGTCCTATCCGATGTCTGCGCAATTAATGTCTCTTTCTCTGCTTTGCCCAAGATTGCCACACACACAGCACTCCTGCGGCGAGTTAGTGCAACTTACTTTTTGATCTCCCCTCGTAGGTTTGTCACCCACCGATTCGGATTTTGATGAAACTTGGTATGGTTATACCTACTATAAAGATAAGAAAATATACCATGTTTCAGTGCTCTATCTCAAATGTTTTTTTTTTCTAGAGCAATTTGAAATTTGAATAAAACTGGCGTTTTCACATTTCCGAAGTTTTCGTGGTAACATGCATGGCTAATGAAAAAAAATTGCAACTCTCTTATTTACCAAACAAATTGTATGAAAATTTTAGGTTTTGACAATGAAACTATGCAGATTTCAGAAAAAATAGTATATAGTACTACCTACTCCCAAAATTTTTTAAAAAATTGTTGTATACAGACATGTAGCAATTAACGTGAGAAAAACATTGTTCTACTAAAATATAAATATTGGCAAAAGGCACAATGTTAATCAAGCTAAACTATTTTTTCCAGCAATCCTAATGATATGTGCTATCTAATGATGTAATAAAACTCATGGCATTTTACATGCTTTATATATAAAAATTTTTTTTTTTAAATTTTCGTCATTATTTTGGTTACACCTGGATCTTTCCTTTCAACAAAATCTCCACTTAACCCTCTTATAATTCAATGAAATTTGGTACTCTTATAGCCCTAAATAATAATAACATAAAGTAGTGATTGAAATTCGATTACCTGCATATTATTTTATTTATTTATTTATTTATTTATTTATTTATTTATTTATTTATTTATTTATTTTTACTTACCTGATATTTCCTGTGTATTCGCACAGTTTTCATTCCTCAGGAATTTCGGCTTGAATGAAGTTAGAACTGTCATGAAAATCTTGTTTACTTTAACATAGTAAGTTATATAATTTAGTCAAAAATTTAAATACACTGATCGGAAGAAAATAATTGGACACTTTCGATTTTAGACGCTTTGTCGAATATTTAGAAAAATACTTGACATATTATCCTGAAACTAAAAGGGAGTAAATAGCATGTTACACACCAAATATTTCATCGAAGGTTTTGTCCCGAAGGCAAATAGGGGACCAGTAACGAATTAAACAAAAAAAAATAATGTTTGGGATCACCCTGTAAAAAATAATGCTTGAAATGCATTGTAGCTGTAGCATATGCTTAACAGGCTTGTTTTACTTTTTTGTATTCCATTTGTATGAAAATAGCTCGTATAGTCATGGAGATATTAAGGTTTCTTTAAAAAAATCGAAATGCTTTCGTAAGTTGTTTTTTTTATAACATGCAGGGTTTCAACACAATGCAATGCCATTTTCAGGAAACTTGACAAACTACAGTATAGACAACACACTGCAATCAGAATATAAAAATATTAAATATTTGATGAAATATGATCATTTTTACTAAATAATGTTTAACTGCGCATGCGTTACCAAATTGTCTTTTGCATAATTTATTAGCGAAATGTGTAGAGCTACTCCTATAAAAAGTCCAAGCAAATATCATGAAAATTGAGAAAGATATCGCCGATAGAATGAGTTGAATTGCAGTTGCTCTCAAAAATAAATAAAACGATAAGTGGCTTTCTTCAAACTTTTATTTTTGGATCGGACACCAGTATCAACTTCTTCTCCTTACGCTGACATGAAAAAATATTGACTTCATATCAGCGTAAGAAGAAGAAATTGATACTGGTGTCCGATCCAAAAATAAAAATTTGGAGAAAACCCCTTATCGTTTTGTTTATTTTTGAGAGCAACTGAAATTCAATTCATTCTATCGACGATATCTTTCTGAATTTTCAAGATATTTGCTTGGGCTTTTTACAAGAGTAGCTCTATACATTTCGCTAATAAATTATGCAAAAGACAATTTGGTAACGCATGCGCATGCGCAATTAAACATTATTTAGTAAAAATGCTCATATTTCATCAAATATTTAATAGTTTTCTATTCCGATTGCAGAGTGTTGTCTATACTGTAGTTCGTCAAGTTTCCTGTAAATGGCATTTCATTGGGTTGAAAATCCTGCATGTTATAAACAAAAAACTTACGAAAACATTTCCACCTTTTTAAAGAAACCTTTATATTTCCATGAATATACGTGCTATTCTCATACAAATGAACACAGAAAAGTAAAACAAGCCTCTTAAGCATATGCTACAGCTACAATGCATTTCAAGCATTATTTTTTACAGGGTGATTCCAAACATTATTTTATTGGTTCACTTCTTTGCTGGACCCCTATTTGCCTTCGGGAGAAAACCTTCGCTGAAATATATGATGTGTAACATCCTTTTTACACCTGAAATTTCAGGATAATTCGTCAAGTATTTTACTAGATATTCGACAAAACGTCTAAAATCGAAAGTGTCCAATTACTTTCTTCCAATCAGTGTATGTCTGTATTAACTATGGTATATACAGACAAACAATGCATGTGACGAATTCAAATTTCTCTAATGCTATTCTTCCATTGTTCTCGTATAGCATATTTGTCAGGCCTTTTCTACAATTTACCTACATTTTGATTTCTTTGTAGGGTACCTTTATAAACTAATTTATTTTAATTTCATGCTGGCAAATAAAATTAATTTACTGTAAAGTCAACATTTCTTTAATAAATTAAATATTGTTATACCAAACTTTTTTGGGAGTGAAATTGTTGATGCACACTTTTGATGTCTTCATTTGAAAAATAGTACATTCTTCCAGAACCCTTGGTAGTAGGAGTGTTCACATTACATATGTTATGTAAAGGGACATAGCAAATGTTATTTGGTGTGCGTGGGGGGTGGGGGCAATAAAAAGATAGTGCGGGTCCGTATGGATGTAGAAACTTAATTTTTATATCACATTCTTCCTCATATTAAATTATCGTACACGGCCCAACATTACAGATATGCCTAAGTAGACATATCTGTGTTGTTTGTTTTTATTATTATATAGCACCCAAAATTAAAAGAGAAGGGGAAATGATCGTAAACTCCAGTTATCATCACCACTTACTCTCTTTGTACCGATCTTAGTTTCAGATAAAGGGATGAAATGGTGGAAACTTCTGGTGCCAGGAACAGTTTTTGCCAGTAAAAATCGTGGTTCCCAATTTTTACGAATTTCTAACATTTCTTCTTTTTTTCACCACGAAGAACGATATGTTTTCAATACGTGTTTTACAAAAATCGAACACTTTCTCAGCAGATCCACGCTGAAGACTCTCTTTTGTTACAATTCTTTTTACAATACCACCAATACCGTCACACGGAGATTTCCCGTGACTGGTAGCAAAAAATGACTAGGATGCTCCTAGCTGGAAATCACTTTGGTGATGACATAGGGTAAGGAAGTTCTTACAATTCTTATATTGTCCAGCACATCCATCACTAAAATAATAAACCCTGTTTACTGTTGGCATCTTTTCCTTAATATACTCTATTTTTGACTCATGTAAACAAAACCTACATGTTAGAATCATCTGATAGAATACATAAATTTGTCACAGTTAGATCTTTCTTTTTTCACAATGTCATCATCACGAGTATAAATCACGATAGGATGCAATGAGCAACTTTCTTGAGTCCAATGGTAACCTTGAATCTCATCTTGAATTACGTATGTGTAGTTTTCGCTAAAATCGAGTAATACGACAGCTTCACTTGACTTGAGATTTGATTTTAAATTCCATATTTAATACAGACATATTTAAATTTTTGACTCAATTATGTAACTTATTAAGTTAATGTAAACAAGATTTTCATGACAGTTCTAACTTCATTCAAGCCGAAATTCCTGGGGAATGAAAACTGTGCGAATACACAGGAAATATTAGGTAAGTAAAAAAAAAAAAAAATTAAAATAATTATGCAGGTAATCGAATTTTAATCACTTCTTTATGTTATTATTATTTAGGGCTATAAGAGTACCAAATTTCATTGAATTATAAGAGGGCTAAGTGGAGATTTTGTTGAAAGGAAAGAGATCCAGGCATAACCAAAAAAATGACGAAAATTTAAAAAAAAAATTTTTTATAGATAAAGTAGGTAAAATGCCATGAGTTTTATAGGGAGTGCAAGTGACTACGTCACAGCTGACGTCATTTGCGCGATGAACGGGCCGAGAGCAATTAGAAATGGGATCGCTGGTTCCAAACATTGGAACCACGCAATATACGTACTAGTAACGTTGAAACGGGCGGCCAGTAAAAATGACATCTCTTAAATTATTATGTTAATTTGTGTAATTTATATTATTATTAAGACATTTAATACCATTTTATAATTTATACATTAATATGAGAACGCTTTTTAATCATTTTTAATCACTTAACAAAAGAATGCCATCGTTCGCGGATCTTTCTTTCTTTAGGAAAACGATAGATGTCTAAATCGCTGTTTTGGCTCCTTCTTGAGCAGTGAGGAACTAAACAATTTCACATCTTAAATGTGTTATAAACACTGGGCTTATACAAAACGATTTTATTCCATCCCTACGTTGGAACCATGTTAAATCCCGAAGCGAGAAGACTTGTTTGGAACCAAATCGAGTCACGTGACTGAGGAATTCCAAGGACTGATGTCACACTTGCACTCCCTATTACATCATTAGATAGCACATATCATTAGGATTGCTGGAAAAATAGTTTAGCTTGATTAACATTGTGCCTTTTGCCAATATTTATACTTTAGTAGAACAATGTTTTTCTCACGTGAATTGCTTCATGTTTGTATATAACAATTTTTTAAAAAAAATTTGGGAGTAGGTAGTACTATATACTATTTTTTTCTGAAATCTGCATAGTTTCATTGTCAAAACCTGAAATTTTCATACAATTTGGTTGGTAAAAAAGAGAGTTGCAATTTTTTTTCATTAGCCATACATGTTACCACGGAAACTTCGGAAATGTGAAAACGCCAGTTTTATTCAAATTTCAAATTGCTGTAGAAAAAACCATTTGAGAGAGAGGACTGAAACTTGGCATATTTTCTTATCTTTACGGTAGGAATAACCATACCAAGTTTCATCAAAACCTGAATCGGTGGGTGACATGGCCTGGATGATCTGACATGGAATGACCTGAACTTAATCCGTTCCAGGAGTCTGTTCGCGAACCGAGTTGTTCGTGAACCGAGGCAACATTTCCCATTCAAATCAATGTTAATACAATTAATCCGTTCCAAAGATCAAAAACATATTTTTCCCCGTTAATTTTAATATATGGGTGCAGTACTGTAATTTAAGAATGACATTAAAGACAATTGTACAGCCATGCTGTCACTAAGTGTCTTAAAGACAACCAAGTTGTCAAGATAGAAAGTCCAATAGAAGACGGACAGCCAGTTCACAGATCGGGAATTTCTCCTATCCAAACCATCAGAAAGTTTGTTGAACTCGCAATAAGAAATAAAGAATATGAACTGGAGGAGCAAACTCGCAAATAAATTATATTTGAAAAAAATGGATGAAAAAATTCAGCGACCTAGATTCGAATCAGGAACCTCGTGTGTCATGCTCGACGCCTCTACCAACTGGACTATCGCATGCAATAGCTTATTTGATAGAGGCGTCGAGAATAACATTAAAGATATAAAACCTAAATTGCGAACGATATTCACACGAATACAACATGACACTATCTGCGCATGTGTGTAATGGCAAGTTAGTGATGTGCCAGTTTGTGAACTGAAATTTGATGCGTGAACTAAAACAAAAACTGTTGTTTGTAAACCGAGATTCCACTGTATTATTAATTTCTACAGATCGTTTGGCTAAATTGTTTTCATTTGAATATAATGTTGATGGTTTCATTCCAATTTTGTTATCGACGTGCTACTGATCATCGGACTTTCATCTAGGTTTTCTTCTATGTTTTAGTGTAAAATTTCTTCACAAGACCTTTGTTTTATCTGTGTTTCGTCTTCTTCAGTATTTGTATTTCTCCACATTGGGTGACTTTTTTTAATTGTGTTTATTTATTTTATTTCTATTTTTTTGAATTAAAATGGAGTTATCATTTTTAAGTTAATTACACAGGCCTGTGATGAAAACAATACAAGGGAATCGATAGCTTAACTTTATGTATTTCAAAAACTATAAGGAAAAATTTCTATCACATCAGAATTTCTTGAAAAATTCAATTTTACTTGGACATCTGCAAGCTTATGAAAGTTAAAGAATTTGAGACTAGCATGACAACAAAGGAAAAATAATCTTGGGTTGTCAGTAAATTTCTGGGTAATTACAAGGATCCTGACTTGTAATGAATATGCTGGACAAATTTCAAGCGTCGGGTTACTCCATTATTGTCAGAATACATTTCCTTCACTCACATGTGGACTTTCCCCCGAAAATTTAGGATCAATCAGCGAAGAACAGGATGAAAGGTTCCACTGTTGCCAGATAATACATGCAAATTTGTTCGCGAGAATTCCTTTTCAAATAGCATTTTAGCAAAAATATCGATATCGATTTTACAAAAAAATCATGACGTGATGGGAAAAAATGGAGGTCATTTTCAAAATCAGCACACCAAAAAGCAGCGAAAACTTCTCTTGTATTTTTCAAAAACTTAAATTTCGCAGGCCTGTGTTATACGTTCATTATTCAACTCTACTCTTATACAGGGTGTAAATTTTAAGTTGACAAAGCAGAATAACTCGAAAAATAAGCTTCACACGAAAAAATGCGTAGAATCCAAAGTTGATTATTTTCGAGGGGGCATCTGCTGGTGCTAAAATTAGCCCACCCCCCCCGGCCCCTGGGGGTGGGGCGGGGGGCACTTTAAAATTTCAAATGGGAACCCCTATTTTTTATTGCAGATTCAGGTCCTACATAAAAAACTACGTACATTTTGTCTGAAACATTTTTTTTTATTTTTGGTAGATGGCGCTGTAATTCAAGAAAATCCATTTTCTCATTTTTGCGTGGAAATGGTTACGGAGAAATAAAAAATACTTATTTACTTCGTAAATTTTGCCGCAAAGTTATTATTTTATTATTTTTTGCCGCGGATTAGGATAATTTTGTTTTGTTTCGTGGTCATGAGGCCACACAACTTTATAATTATCAAACAAATCAACTGATTAGCTAACTAACTAACCGAACATCCTACGTACTAACGAGTGAACTCATTAACTAACAGAGTAAAAAAGTAAAAGACTGTGTAAAGATGAAGTTATTCCCGTTTAAGATTTGGTGGTCCTTAAAAGGACCGATTGTTTTCGTTTTATTTTTTCTTATTTGCAAATACTTGCAAGTAAATGAATTTCGGGGTGCTTGTATTTCCAGTGAGTCCCCTCGCCTCTCACTTTCGGCCTGCTTGTTGTCCTTAAATCCCTTGCATCTCGCCGTTTTATGAAATTAAATGTTCAAATTGATGACCTCCAACTTCGATGCATTTATTGACTCGTTTTGTAAATTCCTGAACACATCTTGATAACATGTCTGGTGTAATTGCAGCGCAAGCATCTCTTATTCTTTGAATCATGTTTTCGCGAGTGGTTGGCGTTTCCTTATAAACGATATCTTTGAGGTAACCCCATAAGAAAAAATCTGGCGATGTAAGGTCAGGCGATCTGGCTGGCCAATTCACAGGACCTTTCCTGCCGATCCAGCGACCATGGTAAAGTCGATGTAGTACTTCGCGCGCTACTAATGAATAATGCGCTGGACAACCATCATGTTGAAACCACATGTGTTGTCGAAGTTCAATACTCAGGTCTTCAAGTAGATCTGGTAGTTCATTTTCAAGTAGGTTACGATATTTGTTGCCATTCAAATTACCGTCTATAAAATATGGACCGATAAGTTTATCGCCAATTATCCCACACCAAACATTAATTGACCAAGGTCGCTGATGGTTGACTTCTCGAATCCAGTGTGGGTTCTGTTCACTCCAGTAATGCATGTTATGTCGATTAACTTCCCCGTGGTTTGTGAATGTTGACTCATCGGAGAAAAGAACTCGTGCAAAAAAATGTTGGTTTGTTTGCATCTGCTGAAGTGCCCAGTGACAAAACGTTAGACGGTTTTGGTGGTCATTGCCATGTAGTTCCTGATGCATAGATACATGATATGGATGAAATTTGTGGAGCTTCAGCATTTTCCAAACACTCATATGTGAAATTCCTGATTGCCTTGATATTTCTCTTGTGCTCGCATGTGGATTATGAGCCACAGCAGCTAGGACTGACACTTGATTGTTTTCTCCACAAACAGTAGCTGCACGGGTTCTTTTTTTCTGGTTCACACTACCTTCCGCAGTAAATTGTTTAATAACTCGAACAAAAGAAGACCGTGATCGCGTTTGGCCAGGAAAACGCTGAGCATAAAGCGCGACTGCATTATCAAAATTTCTCCCACTTTCTCCATAAATGTACACCATCTCAATTTTTTCTTCCACAGAAAGATAATTCATAATGTAAATTCAAAAGCAATACGGCGTTGTACACTCACAAAAACAGTTGAAAAATTACAATCTTTTCTTCTAAAGATCAGAATTTAAAATGTAAACATTCTGAAAAAAATGCCAATGTTTACGTTATTTGTTTGTTGACGAAATGTCTTCAAATTACATTGTAGTTAAAACAATGTAGGAATCGAAATGAATAATAAATTAGTTATTTCCACGCAAAAATGAGAAAATGGATTTTCTTGAATTACAGCGCCATCTACCAAAAATAAAAAAAAATGTTTCAGACAAAATGTACGTAGTTTTTTATGTAGGACCTGAATCTGCAATAAAAAATAGGGGTTCCCATTTGAAATTTTAAAGTTGCCCCCCGCCCCACCCCCAGGGGCCGGGGGGGGGTGGGCTAATTTTAGCACCAGCAGATGCCCCCTCGAAAATAATCAACTTTGGATTATACGCATTTTTTCGTGTGAAGCTTATTTTTCGAGTTATTCTGCTTTGTCAACTTAAAATTTACACCCTGTATAATTATTATCATTGATTAACTTCAAAAATGTTCAAATTATCAGCCACAAAACCATTTTATATGGTCATGATATACATGAACCTGATCGAGCAAACTTAATAAACATTGGAAATTTATTGTTTAATATGAAACGAAAAGCTTCTAATATACAATCAAAAATTAACATAGGGGAGAGTGGTCTTGGTTCGGACAAATCGATTTTTTTCAGTCGAAACTATTCACACGCTGCCTAAAAAATTATCCCCAGTGTGCGACACTGTACAGATTATGAATATCTATTCACCAGAAAGATCGCAACAAAGGTAAGTAAATAAAAAATAAAATTTGTTTTTAGGAGTGTGAAAAAAAATTTTGAAGTAGGTTTGTTCGTGAATTTGTAGAGGGGTTACACGAGAAATGTTAACAGTTAGACATTTATTCCTGAGGGACAGTACCATACTTAAACGTGTTTCAGTTTCATTTCGGCCATGTGCATCGTTAAGCCTTAACAAGGTTTTATTTGATTTCTGGTGTGGTGGGGTTGATTCGTATGTGTTTGGTTAGAACTTACAAAAGGAAAAGAGGGCAATATCTTCCTTCCAGGGCAGATATGAAGCGAGCACCAGAAGATACCGAAAATGAAAGCCGCACTAGAAATGTCATGTCTGCTAGCCCTGCTTCTAAATGAAACAGAGCTGCTAGTCAAGTAGTTGTGATTTTTTTATAATGTGATAATGTTAGGCAAGTTGTGATAACATTTTCGTGCTCTTTTGATAATAAAGTTACCTTGTGTTTCATTAGAATGGCGAAAAGCAGTTTATCCGAAACACCCCCGCAACAGTCCAAAGCATCCCCACCTACAGGGGTTGCTTCGGACATTGCAGAGGTTTTTTTAAAATATAAAAAAAAAAAAATAGATTATCATGTGACTACTGAAAAATCACATGTACAGGTAAATGATGAAAGGTACAAAAATAATGTACAAAACATGATATACACATTCAATATTTGGTTCATGATTAACCCACAGGGAGAAAAAAATTAGATTTTTGTCTGAACCAAGACCACTCTCCCCTACTTATGTGTAGTGGAAATGTATTCCATATACAGGGTGTAAATGGACGATGTTTCACAAATTTAAGGATATGTAGAGGATGATGTGGTGAACATTTTTTATTAATAAACCCATAGTCCCAAACAAAAAGCGACGGAGCCACAGCATGTTTGTAATAATAAGCAGATCACATTGTACACTGAGATAATTTGTGGCGATCTGAAATGGGATAGTCCAGTAACAGTTATGTACGTAATTGGGTACGAAAGTTCTCGTTGTTTCCTGCCTCACAGTAAAGTCCATTCCTGAACTCTTACAGCACAAAACGTAGAGCGCAAAAAAACCTTCACCCTTACGGAATGTTCCAAACTAACAACGGGAATTTCGTACCAACCTGATATGCAAGATTATGTGATTGGAGAATGTGCTGTGCATCCGGACGGTACCATTTGAAAATAGCCTGCGAGCTGACAGTCTGCATAAGGCCTACAAGATGCAATGACAGGGGACATCGTAGTAAACGTGCCTAGTTCAATGCTTGACCAACCAGGACATCAAACAAGCTGTGGCTCCGTTGCTTTTCGTTTGGGACTATGGGTTTATTAATAAAAAATGTTCACCACATCATCCTCTACATATCCTTAAATTTATGAAACGTCGTCCATTTACACCCTGTATTTATATTTCCATAATGTAATATAGAAAACGTGTAGAATTAAAGAACTATATGCTATTAAGTGCCTTCATTCATTTAATGCATGATCTCGCATCTATCGGGGTTTTTTTTTTCAGTTATCCCCACAAAAACAATGAATAGAGGTTCGACTGTATTTAGCTGCATTACTTATAATTTGACACCATGTATTACTTAATTCAAGATTTGTTTAAAATATGAATATTCTTTCCTCATGCATTACTTAATTAATGATGATAAATTCATAATCTTTTGCTTTTTTTTAATTCTTTCCTCAGGAGATAATTCATCAAAATGAAGTTGTGCAACCAATGTTTATCTGGCTCTGGAATTACAATCACAGAATCAATTACAAAAGAAACAGCAAAACTCCATTAAAAAATATATATAATAGTAAAGGGATGTTGCCTTGTGATGGCTATAAATTGGGGAAAGGGGGGAGGGGAATATTTGCTCATTGTTTTGTGAAGATTCTTATTAACTGATGTGGTATTTATATTAAAGGGGAATTTTTATTTTCATAGATAAATAATGGTGAGAGAGAGGGAAAACAAGGGAGAAGAAAGTGGCATCAAACTGTTAATGTCTTCTTTCTCCTCCTGCCCTGTCTTAAATTTTTTAATTTAATAAAATTGTAATTTTTTTTGTTTCTTTAATTTTTTACATAAAAAAAAACACCACCTTTCCTGTACATTTATAGAGGGTGGGGGACTAAAGAGACAAAATGCATTTCATCTCGTCATTAACATAGAATGCATTCCTCTATTTTGTAATTTAGGTTTTCTGATATTCCAAATGTTCATATTAAGTATTGGATTTGAAGTCCCCTCCCTTCTCTCTCCCAATAGAATATAGAAATGGTTATTAGGTGAAATAATTTTGATAATGAAAACATATTTATCATGCATTGTCTTGTTTTTAAATTCTGATTTAGATTAAGGGGGGGGGGGAAGCTTGTATAATTTCTGTAATGTAGGAAAAAAAAGAACTTGTACCCAAATCAAATTTTAATAAATTTTTATTTGTTTTTAATTGAACAGTGATATCAGATTAATTCTTTATTAAATCACATCCCAACTGTATTCAATGGTGCTTTCACAAACACTTGGCCAAGATCATCATAATCATATGTTCGTTTCAAAAATGTATCCACTAAACGAATGCCTGAAATGGTCTATAAAAAATAAATTGTCATTAATAAACCGTCAAAATTTATTTTATTTAATTTAATATGAATTACAGACAAGTACAGTCGAACTGTCAGAATTGTTGTTCTTATCTAATTCCAGATAATAAAAATTAAGAAATTCATATCAAAAAACGAGATTTTATTGTTACAACAATGTCTAACAATCGAAATAGGAAGTTTAACTGGACACGCCCACTCCAACTTTCGTTGGATAGAGTATAGTCTAAATGAATAAGGAGACAAGAGTTTGAGTCCCCCCCCCCCCTTTAATATACGTCATTGGATTCAACCAGACCCATTTTCAAGGCAACTTGATTGTTGCCAGGGGTCTATCTAGAATTTCAGAATCCATACACTATTTTGTGAAAATTTTTAACAAAAAATATAAAACACCGGGCTTAATTTTAAAAAACTCTTTTTTTATTATTTGAATTGACATTATTTATGTTGATGAACGCCCATTTTTGAAGGCAATACGTTGATAAACAAGAGTTAAAATTTTGTGAAGATACTGTTTCTAATCAAAACAATTTTGTGAAGATACCCTTAAACGGTACCAAATTGGCCCTAGATAGATCCCTGGTTGCTCACTCGAATAGAATCAATAGGATATAGAAGGGGGGGGGGGGGGTGAACTGGTGATGATTACGTTGCTCTGAACTAAAGTTATAAAAAAAAACACCAGTTAATACTTCCTATATCTATTTTTTTATTTTATTTTTTTTATTTATTTATCCCAATGTAAGAAACATATAAATATATAATAAGATGAATTTCCCATGAGCACACACATAGGTCACCCACAACTTTCTATTCATTGGATTCATCAAAATTGACATATCTGTTTCGGTTACGATAATAAAAGGGGGGGGGGCTCATTTTTGTATCCACCCAGTAAAATAAATAATTTGTTACCTTTCTAAAATGAAACATAATATGCAAAAAATTATAAAATATGTTTTTAATAATTAATATTAGTTTCATATGTAATTTGTTCAAAAACAAAATTAAAAAAATTAAATTAAATGAAATTGAACCCGGAACCTTCACCATTGTAGTCTATTGACTTACCCACATGACCACATAGACTACTAGAATGTCAAACTGTCCGAATTTGTAAATAAGCATCAATAGCCTACATGATTAACGTTAAATAGTTATATCTCGTAAACTCATTATAAGCATGAGTTACTATCCAATATAGTAGTGGGAGGGGTACGTAACAACATATTTAAATTTCAGTTAAATTCAAGCTTAGCAGACCTGGTTTCCCACATTGTGTGGTAATGTTTAAATAACTTTAAGCATCGGTGTTTTTTTGTCAGTAGTGTTTGATTTCAAAAACCAAAATTCATTCCAGCCTTTTTTTTTCTTTGTAGACAGAATATATTCCGGTCATAAACATTTTTTTTACGCAGTGGCTATTTGCACACCGGGTGTTCAAACCAGGGTTGCCAGGTCCGGATGTGATGTAAAGGCCAACTTAGCTGCAAAAAAAAGCCAGAAAAAGCCCATCCCTTTAACGCCCATGTGTTATTATCAACTACTATTAATTTCTTACCAAATTCCCTATCACAAAAAAAAAAAAAAAAATTAATAAAAAAGTAAACTAAATTGAAAAAGAAAATTCTTGAAGAGAAAGTTTAAAAAATCTTAGCTGATCGTTTATGCGTTTGGTTGATCGTCGATGAACTGTTCTTAAGACAGGTGTCACCCGTAGCCAACGAGAAAGACAGGCCTGGGCACTCAAAACTCACCTGATCACAGTAGTCTGAACAACAATCCAAACTTCATTGTTTCCAATAAACGAAAAAACACGATTGTTAAAATCCAAGGTGGAGACAATGAAAGGTGGGTTGTTGCTCAGGGTGAGGTCAAAAACTGAGAAGAGGTAGCGTTTGGTCGGTCAGAAATCCCGCTGAGAAAGCTGTGACGACATTTTAATGCAATCAAAAACGCTAGTTAGTGCTGCTATGCTGAACCGGTTAATATAACCGTCCTCACCGAGAAAAGGATGGTTAGCCCAGTGAGCAATTACGTCAGCATTCTCTCACTGGTGAGGGTTTTCGACCACAGCCTCAGACTACTATGGTTATGTGATTTTTGAGTGCCCAGGCCTGTCTTTCTCGTTGGCTACAAGTGTACCTCTATGACGCAGGCTGCTATGATGTCGTAGCCCACGAGAAAGACAGGCCCTGGCGCGGAAAAGTCCCCTGATCATCTTAGTCCGAGTAAGAATGAAGGTTACATTGTTACTCGGACAAAGATGGTCAGGTGACTTTTCCGCGCCAGGGCCTGTCTTTCTCATGGGCTACGCTATGATGTGAATCGACATCATGATTACTGAGATTAAATACTGGTGTGCCTGAGATAATGATGACAATTATGAGATTAAATCATTTTTTACAACTTGACTCAACCAAAATATATTAAAACTATATATTTGTTGAAAAATCCTGCGTCCTCGCCTTTTTTTGTGGCAGCAACGTTGAATAATTTTTTTTTAAATTTATTTTAAAAATAGCCAGATTTGGCCAAAAAATGGAGAAAAG
>JAHWFO010024135.1:592937-614099 GCA_023313115.1 Rhysida immarginata
TGAATAGGGTTTGAAATCAACAGAGTTCATGAAAATTAATACATCCTTTCTAATAATTAAATTTTATTACAGTCTCTATGCTGATAATAGTTAAATAAGTTGTAATGCAGATTTGTATTAATAATTATGATAAAAAATTTGACAACCCAGGATATTGACGATATTTCCTAATTTCATTAGCTTCTTCTTTCCGAATTTAGTCATTGAAAGCATATTAATAAAAAATGTTTTTATTTTCTTGCTTTTTATATCTATAATAATTGTATATAATTGGATAATTGAAATGTATATACTTTTCTGAAACAATAGTAACAATTAAAATATGATAGCATTATTCTGCCGTTTCTTCTAATAAATAGTAAAAAAAATTCCAAAATGAAATGAGAATAAAATCTAGTAAATATTCTAAGAAGCTTTACCTCTGACATAGAAGTAATATTAAATTCGAGAATTTAAGGTCTAGCTAAGTTATTAGTAACGGAAATTATAACGGAAATTCATTTAATTCTTTCCAAATTTACGTCTATTTTATTGCTCAAATATTGAATGATTTGGTTCCTGAGCCTCGACAAAACGGTTTCACGTGTGCGTGCCCATGTCACAATGCTTAAAAGATGATCATGAAAGTAGCAGTTTATTCATTCCTGATGAATCAATTGTTCTATGACATGCCATTATTTTGGTTTTCTTTACGGTCACTGTTTTAGCGCGTGAATTCGAAAAAGGGGTCCACGAAAAAGCCTGAAAAGTTGATACAGCCGAGCTAAGACTTTGATGGTCATATTTCAAAAACTTTATTTGAAACAGTTAATCCGTTTTCAAGTAATCGTGCAAATGGCGACCGGATAAACGT
Organism: Rhysida immarginata; assembly: GCA_023313115.1. Classification (NCBI taxonomy): domain Eukaryota; kingdom Metazoa; phylum Arthropoda; class Chilopoda; order Scolopendromorpha; family Scolopendridae; genus Rhysida; species Rhysida immarginata. The sequence continues at coordinate 593,791 of JAHWFO010024135.1, forward strand.
ACAGTCCAAGCGTGAATTTTTATAAGTAGTCTTTTGCTAAAGCTCATAATAAATAGCGCTATTTATTCGCTCGAATTCTTGAGTGGATTTACCACTACCAACCGAACTACCCTATTTTCGAAGATCACGGAACATTATATCAACAGACAAATGGACCATGACTAACCTACTCTGAAAAATAATAAAACACTGTCCTGAACTTTAACAAACATTTTATGTATTCCCAACAATTTTCTATATGTTTTATTATTTTTCCTGTTTACTTTCCTAATTTAACTTTATCCATCTGGAATGCATATAAATAAATAATTTAAAAATCAGTTCGTCACACACATCATCTGGTCTGAAACTTTTTTTCAATGCTTCAAATCGTCACATTCATTTCGCTCAGTATCATTTTGACACTCAAGTCAATTTTAAGCTTGACACTCGCTTGAGCTTGACACAGTATCATTTTGACACTCGCTTGAGCTTTAAAGCAAATTCTACTCGCTAGAAAAATGCAGCTTGTAAAGCTAGCATTGAAGGTATCCCATAGCTCGCTAGAAATTAACGTGTCTCGCGAGAAATTGCATGCGGGAATTCAAAAAAACATGGCGCCTCTCAATGCATGAAAACGTTTGTTGTTAATTTTCCAGAGAACGAGTTTAAATTTTAAGAAACTATTGATAGTTAATCTTAAAAGTATTTTATAAAAACGATAACATATTTCCAATTTAACAATACATGGTATTTATTTTTATTTTTGCTGATGCTACAATAAATAGAATAAAATAAAACAAAACCAATTAAATTTAAATAAACCTAAGTATTACATAAAGTAATACACAAATTGATAAAATAAAACGAGTAAAATAACAATTAAATAAATTTAATAAATTCAATATAATTCATGAATAAAAACTGTAAATGTTTATTATAAAAAATGAATAAAATAAAATAAATTAAAAATAAATATAAAATAAAAATTTAAAAGTTATATTAAATGTATAAAATAAACTAACAAATAATAAATAAATTTAAATAAATAAATAAATAAAATGAAAGAAATAATAATAAATTTATTAATAAAATTTTTTTTAACCATACTATAATACTCAAAGAAGAGTTCCGGTTTCCGTAGCGTTCAGACGCGTTTGTCATTAGCTCCTGCAGCCCAACCAAAGAACGTATAAGGATAAGAAGGAAAGGCTCGTGTAGAGGTAATGCCCCGTACACATTGGACCGGCAAGGCGGCAAAGCGGCGAAGCGTCTTTTTCTGCCTCCCCCCTCCTGCCTCCTCTGCCGCCCGCGCGAGTTGTTCCCACTGGACCGACCGGCACGAGAGAAGCGGCAAGGGAAGAGAAATTTTACAATGATGGCGTCGTGTCGATCTTAAGTTATTGAAGTAAAACTGGACGAAGTTCACGTTTCATAGAAATTTGTAATATCCGAAATTTGCTATATCTGAGACAATTCGGAATTTGTTTTATCACTGTTGAAAGGCCAATTGGCACAGTTGAGAATTCCGAAATTCGTTTATTTTATTTTTTTTTTATATCAGAGTTCATTATAAAGAAGTTCAACTGTGTTATATGTCGCTGAGAAAGCATAATTAAAACATAAAAAATAGAATATACAAATAAACTCTAGTTTTATTTATATTTGTTCAGTGTGCATATTTTCTCGTATTTATAAAAACTCTTCAAGATTATTTTTAAATTTGATTGTCGCCGACATCGATCGGTAATATTTTCAATCGAAGCGATCGAAAACCAAATTCGTGATCACGTTTCTGTTCTAAAACTTGCTAATTTCCAACTGAATTAACTAATTAAAATTTAACCAAACGTATCTATTTAACGATGTAAAAAGTTGAAGGACAATAGCAATTTATAATTTCACATTTACAAAATAAAATGCATTCTCTTTATTCTATTTCACTATAAAATTGTGATCCGCCATCATTCTTTTGATCATGTGCTCCAGTAGTCGAACGTGATTGGATGAGCCTGCAACCGGCAAAAGCGGCAACCGGCAAAAGTTGAACAAATTTCAACTTTGCCGCCTGGCTTATTTGCCGGCCGCGGCACTTGACTTGACCTATTTCTAGTTGGCCTTGGGCGTAGTGCGCATGCGTCAACGGTTGCCGCGTCGCCGCTTTGCCGGCTCAATGTGAACCGAGCATAAGTGGCGCCGCCCAAGTCTGGCGGGAAATGTGTGTTGCAGAGAAGACCCCGTTTGATGATCGGGCAGCTTTTATCACGTGATATAAACACAGCCTTCACTTCTTATCCTTCGTTTTTTGATTTTTTGTGCTGCTATAACAATGCATTTCAGCGCGGCCTTAGCTTATCACATATCTTGCGCGTGTGTTGCTAAGGTTAAAACAATTGTCAAGCAAATTAACTTATGGCCACAAATGTTATTTTATCCTGGTCATTAGGAAACTGTGAAAAGGATAATGATGAACTTTTATTGCCAACTTGAATTCGAAGCAGCTGCAAAGTCTTCTTTTGACTCAGTTCCAATAACTCTAGACACTGAAAATCCAAATTTATTTGAAACAAATTCGGCTGCATGAGTTGCAGGTTTTTTAGCCAAAAAAAAATTCTTGAAAAAATGAATGCATTGACTGCAATTGATTTTTTTTTCCATCTTTTCCACGGTCTAATTTTTTGTGGTGTCTGCTTTTAAATCACTTTTAAAAAAGTAAGTGAATAAAAGTCATGTTAAAATAAACATTTGCTTTCTTTCTAAAATATATTAAAAATTACAGAATTTAATAAAAATTACAAGATCTTATTATAAAATAATGTTATGGAATAAAATAATTCTACTTTCAATATAATAAACCGTGTCAGTAAATAAATGAGAAAATAAATGAACAATAATTTAATTTAGCATTTTAAAACTAAATAAAAAAAACTTCAATGAATGCAGGTACAGTGGTACCTCGACATACGAGTGCCCTAACATACGAGTGTTTTGAGATACGAGCCGCTGAGCGAGCGATATTTTGCTTTGAGATGCGAGCAAGATTTGAGATGCGAGGAACCTCACCTAACCTGGAAATCTAATCCTAACTCAATGGAACACAGATTAAGGGAGCCAAAACCAAAATGGACCATTAATACTGGCTGTTTTCATCAATCCTCACCAGATGGCGATAGCCAACATTGTCCATGTACAGTAGTGCCATTAATGTAATGACCGCCTCGTCTGCACACGACCCCAACATGCGGGGCGCCTCAGACGAAGCATTTTTGATAAGTTGGGTTCACGTTTTTTGCTTTTTGTACATTTACAAAACATTATCACATTTATTTTTATAACCATGGGTCCGAAGAGGATGATGATGTCTATTGAAATTAAGCGTGAAATCATAGAAAAACATGAGCAAGGTGTGCGAGTAATTGACTTGGCGAAGATGTACGGACGTAGCACATCAATGATATGTACTGTGCTTAAACAGAAGGAGTTGATAAAGGGTATGACGCCAGCTAAGAGCGTTACAATAATTTCTAAGCTCCAGAACTCTCTCCATGAAAAGATGGAGAAACTACTGATGGTGTGGGTGACAGAAGCAGCTTCAAGGAGGAACCTTAACACAAAGCATCATATGTGAGAAGGCACGAGCGATTTACGGTGATTTGCTGAAGCAGATCCCACACACTTCCACAAACGAGGAATCGGAAGACTCGTTTAAAGCCAGTCGGGGCTGGTTTGACAACTTTAGGAAAAGGACCGGCATTCACTCCGTCGTCAGGCATGGTGAGGCAGCAAGTTCGGATGTGAAGGCAGCTGAGGTTTACATCAAAACGTTTTCCCAACTGATAGAAGCCAAAGGATACAACCCCCAGCAAATCTTCAACTGTGACGAGACAGGGCTTTTCTGCCAAAAGGATGCCAAATAGGACTTACATAACGGCAGAGGAGAAGACGATGCCAGGTCACAAACCCATGAAGGATAGATTAACTCTAGCACTTTGCGCCAATGCGAGTGGCGACTGCAAAATCAAGCCTCTGTTAGTATACCATTCGGAAAATCCCAGAGCCTTGGAGTCACATAAGATTTTAAAAGAAAAACTGCAAGTTATGTGGAGGGCAAATCCGAAGGCGTGGGTCACCAGGAAATTCTTTGTGGAGTGGATAAACCTGGTATTTGGCCCTTCTGTTAAAAAATATCTACAGGAAAACAACCTACCCATGCAAGCTCTTCTCGTCCTCGACAATGCCCCTGCTCACGCACCAAATCTCGAAGATGATTTACTCGAAGAGTTCAAGTTTATAAAGGTTCTCTACCTACCACCCAACACTACTCCTATCCTGCAGCCCATGGATCAGCAGGTGATTTCTAATTTTAAGAAGTTGTACACCAAGCACATTTTTCGGCACTGCTTTGAGGTGACGGAGAACACAAACCTTACCCTTCGAGAGTTCTGGAAGGACCACTTTAACATCGTGATATGCCTAAGAATTATTGATCAGGCCTGGCTGGGTGTTACAACGAGGACCTTAACCTCTGCATGGAAGAAGCTGTGGCCCGAGGCTGTATATGAAAGGGCCTTCGAAGGATTGGAACCCGAAGTGTCAGTGGTAGAGGAGATTGTTTCTCTGGGAAAACCCATGGGTCTGGAGGTGGATGAGAGAGACGTGAACGAACTCGTCGAGGAACATTCTCAGGAGTTGACAACCGAGGAGTTAGACGATCTACATTCGCAGCAGCATACGGTGGTTCAACGAGAATTTAGTTTTGAAGAGGAGCCAGAGATGGAGGAGGTTATCTCTACAAGAGATATAAAGGAGATCTTGGGAATGTGGGAGAAAGTTGTAGAGTTCGTGGATAAAAATCACCCCGAAAAAGTTGCAACTGGTCGTGCATCGGAGTTGTTCAACGAAACTTGCCTAACTCATTTCCACAATATCCTGAAACAGAGGAAGAAACAAACCTCCTTGGACAGTTTTTTTAAACGATCTGCAGGTGAAAATGAGCAAAGCGTGACGAAAAAAGCGAAAACCAGTGACGAAAATTAAGCGCTTCCGTAAGCACTTCACTTTTTCTTTTATTATGTCTTTTATTATGTTCTTTTATTATCTTTTTATTTTGTATTTGTCATTTATAAATAAATGTTTCTTCTTGTAAATACATTTTTCTTATTCAAAAATACGTAACAAAAACAATTGAGGTGGTGTTTTGGGAGCTGGAACGGATTAATGGCATTTCAATTAATTTCAATGGGAAAAATTGCTTTGAGATACGAGCAATTTGACATACGAGCAAGGTTACGTAACGAATTAAGCTCGTAAGTCGAGGTACCACTGTATAACAAAGCATTTGCTGCCCTCTTTGACATAAGCGAGAGCTTCTCTGCATACCATTTTCCCGCCAGGCTGTGGCGGCGCTAGGATCTACAAACTTACACTAAATCAAGTAGAGCTTTCATTCTTTTCCTTAACGTTCTTTGGCCCAACCCTACCCCAGTAACCCCTCCCTGACCCCAACCCCCCTGTCGCCGCTTTTTAAATGTATAGCCCCAACAACGGTATTCCACGGCGATCTGTTTATATTCCAAAATTATATAAATAGCGATCTGTTATATAAAAGTATTCCAAAAGTGTGACGGAGGAGTTGTGAAGAGAACAAAGGCAAAGGATCAAACATAGCAGTGAAAGAAAGAGGAATACCCACGTGGGATACAAGATGGCCGGCGACAGACAGAGAACAACGGCGCCGAAAAAGACACTGCAGGGGAAACACATGAATACGAGCGATACAACAGGGGATGAGGTAAAGTCAGAGACAAAGGATCAAGAGATGATGAACAAGATTCTGTTTGAAATTCAAGAAATACGGAGGGAAAATGCAGAAATAATGAAGGAATTACGGGAAGCAAGAGAGAGAGTCCGACAACTAGAAAAAGAAAGTGAAGAATGGCAGGAAGAAAGGAAAACATGGAAGGAGAAGATAGAAACACAAGATGAAGAAATTAAATTTGTAGATGATGGTAATTATGTAGATGAAGCAAATTCCGTATCTAAACTGATTGCTGTCGTCATGGTTTCTTAATTGAAGGGACCATGGCTGTCATCAAAGCGAGACCTGGCTTCAAGCGCTGTCGCTAGATGGCGTTGCGTGTTTGGAAGACGGAAGTCGTCGCCATTAAAGTTAGTGGAGATCGCTTTCGTGAGAGAAAAAAAGGCGTTCCCACCATAAATAAAAACTAAATTTTTCGTCCACCCCCCCAAAAACACTAAGCAACCCAAGATGTATGTTAAAAATCAACGCAAGGTAGGAAAAAACGCAAGTTGGGGTGGAGGCCGTCATCTACATAATTACCCTAACCATCAAAACGGATGACTTAGAAAACAGAAGCAGGAGAAACAATATAATTGTGAGAGGAATAGCAGAAGTGGAGAACGAGACCTGGCAGCAAACAAAACAAATCTGTGAGGATTGGTGTGAGAAACAGTTAAATATAAAAGGAATAAGTATAGAGAGAGCACACAGACTGGGACAAAAACGGAGGGGAGCGAAAACGGAGAGACCCATGATAGTAAAACTACTGTCATGGGCAGACAAAGAAAAAATCATGTCAGTCAAAAACAAACTTTCAGGAACCGATTGCTATGTGGACGAAGACTACTCATATAGAACGAGAAGTATACAGAAACAACTAAGGGACAGAGCAAAACAGGAACGAGAACAAGGGAACACAGTGAAAGTAGAATACCAAAAAAAACTGCATTAACAAGGAATGGTGGAAGTGGAACGAGTTCACAGATAAACTGGAACAAGAGAACAAAAATTTTTAACGGTAAGAAGGGAAATGAATGGGGGGCACGGTGAGAGAAGGCATCAGATAAGTAGAAGAAAAACAGGGAAAGCAACAGATGGGGGGGAAGGGAGAACAGAACAGGAAAGAAATATCCAAATTCTAGCATGGAATGTGGCTGGACTGGCGGGGAAAAACCAACAATTCTGGATAGACATTAATAGATATGATATAATCATCCTCATTGAAACCTGGATTGAAACGAAAAGCTGGGAAAGAATAAAAGGTAGTATAGAAATGATTTATAATTGTAATTGTAAGTTAGCTAAGAAAGAAAAAAAGAAAGGCAGGGCCAAGGGAGGGATGATTATGGGGATTAGAAAGTGTAAACAAATTGAAATGTTGGGATGGATGGAAGATACGCATGGACTGAACGCCAGAGTTAAAATTGGTACTACCCCTTATACAATAATTGGCATATATAATGATAATGGACTTGAAAATATCAGGAAGGAGTGGCTAAACAAAGAAATGGATCGAGACAAACATGTAATCATAATGGGAGACTGGAATGCACGAGTTGGGAAAGAACAAAAATTTGATAGGCGGACTTGGGGAGGTATAACTAATATGATGGGAAATAAGCGGGAATCAAGAGATGTCATAGTGAATAAAGAGGATTTAAATATGTTACAAATATGTGAAGAGATGGGATGGGTAATAATAAACGGCAGAACAAAAGGAGATGAGGAGGGGGAGTGGACCTTCATAGGAGGGAATGGAAGGTCAGTGATAAACTACGCAGTGGTCAGTGTAGAATGTATGGATAACATCGAGGATTTTAAAGTAGGCAAAGAAATCATCTCTGATCATCAACCGATTATCTTGGAACTCAGGGCAGTAATAGCAGGAGAAAAATATGAGGAGGAAGGAAAGAAGCATGTATGGGAGGAAAAGAAAGGGAAAGAATTCATCAAGAGGTGTACGGAAATTTTCGGGAGGATGAGGCATGAGAACGGAACCACAGAAGAACTGGAACAGTTTGAGAAAAGCATGAAGAATTTTGGGGAAGAAATGGGGATGGTAAGAGGTTCTAAGAGAGGCACGTGGAAGGGAGGCACGTGGTTCGATGAAGAGTGCAGGGAGTGAAGAAAAAATTGGAGAAAATGAGAAAGGATGGCAGGAAGGTGCTATGGGAAGAATATATCAAGGAAAGGAGAGAATTTCAAAGGATATGTAAACAGAAGAAGAGGGATGAAGTAAAGAGGTGGAACGATAAGATCAGAACAGTCAGAAACAGTCGGGATTTCTGGGGGCTGATAAACAAACACAGGAAAAAGAAAGAATGGAGGAGAGGGTGGGAATTAAAATAGAAGAATGGAGAGAACATTTTATGAAACTATTGGAAGGAAAGAATGACGAAGAGTCTAGTAACACGATAGAGTCAACAAAGAAGCACGAAGAGGACGATCACCAGAGCGAGCTAAATGGAGAAATCACTGGAGAGGAAACTTGGAAAGCGATTCAAAAACTGAAAGCAAATAAAGCAATGGGGCTAGATGGAATACCAGCGGAATACATAAAAAATGCAGGCGGAGAGGTAGTAAAGGTACTGACACGGCTGTATAAACAGGTGTTTGACACGGGAAGAGTGCCGAAACAGTGGCATGAAATATTAATTTGTCCGTTATTCAAGAAGGGCGAAAGGAATATGGCAGCAAATTATAGAGGGGTTAGTTTGACATCCATCACATATAAAGTTTTTATGAGGATATTAAACACCCGGCTGACAAAATGGATTGAGGAGAACCAGATAATGCCAGAGGCACAAGTGGGCTTCCGTGCAGAGCACGGCACCACAGATAATATCTTTAGCCTAACATGTATGATAGACCAGATGACAAACTCAAATGGCGGCAAATTATATGCGTTTTTCATTGACTTGAAAGCAGCTTTTGACAATATAGATAGGGAAGTACTCTGGGAAAGACTGGAAACGATAGGGATAAAAGGGAACTTTCTGAAAATGATACGCAATATTTACAAGGAAACTGCATGCAGAGTGAGGGGGGGCAATGAAATATCAGACAGATTTTGGACCAGAAAAGGAGTAAAGCAGGGCTGTGTAATGAGCCCCACTCTGTTTGCATTACTCATAAGCGAGTTGGAGGAGCATCTAAGTAGGAGTGGGGTAGGTGGGGTGAAAATGGGCAAAACGAAAATATACACGTTAATGTATGCAGACGATATAGTCATGGTAGCAACGGACCCCGGTGATCTCCAATGCATGATAAACAGGACGATAAGGTTCTTAACAGAGAGGAGATTCACCATAAATATGGAGAAGTCACACATTATCATTTTTCGGAGAGGGGGGAAAAGGGGCAGGAGGGAAATTTGGTGGTGGGGAGGGAAAGAAATTAAGATAGTTAACGAATATAAATATCTCGGGGTGTGGTTCACGACAAAAAACTCCTGGACGAAACAGAAAAAGGCAGTAAAAGAAAAAGCGACTATAGCTATGAGAATGACTTGGGGAATAGGAAAAAGAGCAAATATTACGGATGTGGGGGTTAAAATGAGACTTTTTGATTCGTTGGTGAAGAGTGTTATTTACTATGGGGCGGAGGTGTGGGGGTGGGAATGCGACAAGACCATTGAAACGATACAAAATCAGTATTTAAGATGGATTATAGGCTGGCAAATTATACTCCGTCATATATAATGCTAGGGGAAATGGGGAGAATGAGCCTAAAGATCGGAGCATGTAAAAGAATTTTAGATTACATAGAGAAAGTAGAGAAGATGCAGGATGGCAGAATCCCCAAAAGCTGTTGGGAAGCAGTGAGAAAAGTATTTAAAGAAGGGAAAAATATACAGTGGTTGCAGAAAATGGCTGAAGAAACATCCGACGAGATTGTGAAAGAATGGTGCAGTGATCATTCAAACAGAGGAGAGGCAAATGAGAAGGTTATGCTGGAGTTAGTACAGAGGGAAATAAGCGAAAGGAACACAAAGATAAAGAAGTCAAGCTATTGCAGCTATTATAGGGAAACTAAAGAACACTTGCAAAGAGAAAGATATATGGGTATGAGGATGAAGGACAAGGATAGGGCATTATGGGCAAAGGCAAGAGCGGGAAATGAATGGAGGGCTGGAAAAAAAGGGTTTTCAGAGGATGAAAAGAAATGCAGAGTGTGGGGAAAAGCAGAGGAGACTGCGGAACACATTCTCTTTATGTGCGAAGAACTGGAAGTAGCAAGAAGAGCACATAATCTAAGTAAAGTGGAAAACTGGGAAAAAATATTATTGGGGGGAATTCGGTCAATTGGCAAATAGTTAAATTTTTAAAAGACACAGAGAAGATAAGAAATGGGGAGGGAAGAGAAGCAGAAGAATAAACTAGCACGAACCAAAATAATTTCTGTGGTGTACATGTATAATTAATATATGACAAATGTAACGGTTTAATTGAAATATATTGTACGTAAAGAGGCATATGTAGTGAAGATGTATGTAAACAACAGTGAAAGCGTATGTATTTTCCACTTTTTGTATATACAAAATAGGAAATAAAACTGAATTATCTATCTATCTATCTAATACTCAAAGAAGAAATAATAATAAACTGAAGATGTTCTTCAAACAAATCATAAATACAAAGGAGAAAAGGGAAACAAATACAAATTGCGGAATTTTTCCTTGCCTTTTCTCCTTTGTATTCACACAATAGCGACCCCATGTACGCACCCTTTGCAATCACAAGGGAAAGGCATATAGTGCGCATGCGTCTCAGTCATTTCCAAGCTGCTTGTAGCTTTAAAATCAAACTAACCTAGATATCCGCTTGAAGCGAAAAGTAGCTTGAAAATCCAAGCGCTTCATGCAACTAGTGTATATCAGCTTGGTGTTTAGGATAGCTTGAGCTTGAAAAATCACAAGCAAAACGCTCAAAGCTTCAAGCTTCATGCTCCAAGCAAGCTATGGGAGCCCACCTTTAAGGATCTACACTGAGGTTACTGAAATTCTTAGAAAAGCCATTAATTATGGTTCCGATTGAATTGAAAGTCCTACACCATCAGTGTTAATGTTTACCTTGAATAAATATTTAATTTCCGGTATGTGATCAGTTTGTCGTATTTCTTTTATAGTTATTATTCACATAAGTATTTATGTTATTATTTAATTTTTACACTCTAGTATTATTGTTTACCTTTTACTTAATAAAAAAAATTTTATTTTCCGTATGTGAATAGTTAGTTGTTTTTCTTTTATAGTTATTAATTACAAGAAGGATACAAGAACTTCTCTGAACAAGAAGGATACTGAAGCAGTTAGGTGTGGCAAATGTCCGGTTCCCGTTTTAAACAATTGTTTTTAAAGGCTTTAGACTTTATATATTTTCAAAATAAATGATCATATAAAAGAATTTATTCGTTACAGTTAAACTTACATTTTATCTGAAATAAATGTATTTAATTTCCTTCAAAATCGGAATCGTCTGTGTCAGTTCTTTGTTAGGCCTAATTATCGTTTCTTCTTCCCAGTCTTCTATTCTCATAATTGAATCATCCACAGGAGAGGTAATTCCTGCTTTCACAAAAGCGTTCAAATTGTATTTTCTTGTACTCTCTGTCATGCAAATGAATGATTGATAGATATCCATTTGGTGGATAATTCAAACGTTTTGTTCCCACATCTTTATGAAGATCGATTATAGTAGCCAACGCTGGTAAAACTAAGGGGTTAATGTTAACTATCTGCACAATCGCGCAATGACTGAATCCGCAAACTGAACTGTCGCGATTCCTGTAACCGGCCGAGGGGAAATCAACTGCCCCCTGTAACCAAATAGGTTGGGATATATATCAGTTATTTGCCCCCAGAGGGGGACGTCGTAGTGAGTAACGGAAACCAGTGACCAGTGAGGCCCGTAGGGCCTAGAGTGGGACTGGCGTTCGAGTAACGGAAAACAGCAACCAGCAAGGCCCGCAGGGCCGAGAGTAGGACTTGCGTTTGCGATTGTGCAGATAGTTAACATTAACCAACTACGGAATAGCGTCCCCTAACTTCTTTGAATATCATGAAGACTGGTTGCATTCATGTATTGCATTATATTCATTAATTGCATTAATTCATGTATTACATTAATTCGTGTATTGTGTCAGCTCTGGTTAATGGCAAAGTAATCTGCCTTACTGTTGAACTTTATTATTACCCCGCCCCCTTATATCGTTAATTGCACAAAACCAAGTGCATCAAGGGTTCGAGACCCAAATGAGACCGACTCGGACTAGATGCGTGTGGGGTGATACTACGAATATATACAAAGTTAAACCAACATATGACGTACAGCGAAGCTATGCATTCCACAGCTACAGGGGCCTCTTTGTAGTCAAGACACATTAACTTATTTTCTAACCAGCATTGAGCGGTGCTCTCAAAAATTTATCCAGGGCCGTACCAGCTGCACCTGAGCATGGAAAAGTGTTTACACACAGGAGTATGAGTGTGGTAAATGAAGGACGCGCACTGGATGAGCTCTTGCAGACGGACAGGCGTCCAACACCCCCGAATAAGTATTCCTTAGTTACTATGCTAAACACGCGCACAGTGCCACCTTTGTTGTGGGAGAAGGGAGAAGAAGGGGGGAGGCACATTAACCCCTCATGGCAGGTGTTGGCTACCCCGTCTTGCTCGCCCACTGAGAACGTCTGGCATAATGTGCGTATTAATATCACGCACCACCGGGAAACGCCACTAACAGGAATACAGCGTCTTGTCGCTCTCCACTCACGCATTAACTTCACTTGACACAGTGAGGCATTTGCCATGCTCGATGCAACGTATCTGGCAAAACTACAGACTAAAGTAAATCTAAGTACAGAGTTTTCTTCTTTCATGACGGCAAATTGTTCACAGAACTGTTATCTTAGAAGGACACTTGCACACTATGAGCACAGGCTGGCGGCGACGCTTCCCATGCGGCAAGCTCCGTTGACTTGGCGGGAGGGACCTTAGTCTGGAAACTCACACGTCAGAAAGTACGACTCTGTCCGTTAACTGATTCCGCGCAGGACAAAAACAAAGAAAAAGTCACTAACCATATCTGCTTCAACGACATCACCTGATTTCTGGATAACACTGAATTGTTTGCTGCAATATTTTCCATGGCTCGGGAAAAAACGTCACAAGCGACTGTAAGATCGTACTGGCGTTGTCCCTCCTCGATGGAACGCGGTAGCAAACTAGCTCTTATCAAATATCAGTTATTTTACTTATTAACCATTAAACTTTCTTTAACATAAGTATAAGCATTTGACAAAATATCAAACGACCGAAAAATGATCCACATGACTAGTAATTTCAACGTTGCAGAAGCTAGTGTTCGAAATATAGCTCCACGAGTATGATGGCCGTAAACACAACCTCTCTCATCGGCAACTCTTAACAAAAAAAGAACATCGACAAAACAATCTTTTACGAAACGTCATGCCTTTCATTTCTCGGAAAGCATTACCAACAATACTTTATTGGAGGCTGAAGTTGATCTCGGAATTTACAATGCGTAAAAATCCCAGCCCCCAACAAAGGTCACTACAATGCCATAAACAATGCCATTATAAACGCTAACACAAAACAAACAACAATTCCTCAACAAGCACACACAAATTCTACACACACAAGAAAACTTCACCCTTTATCCCCCTTTTAAACGAAACACTCAAAACTACTACTGACTAAAACGCTAAACCAAAGCAAAACAAACTACTGACTAAAACGCACATGAAACCACACACACACTCAACGCGAATGAGCGACAATATTTATGCTAATTATTTCCCGCCGGGACACATGCGACCTCCAAACTGACATGGAATGTCACAAGTTCATCTACACCATCAAATCCTGATTGATTTTCAGTGTTCATTTAAACAAAGGTAGAATTGGAAGGGTCATTGAATGGGAAATCCTTCAAAATCAAAGAAAGCAGTTTGGCTTCCAGAAATGTCGAAATCGACACACACATCTTCTCCAGAAGAAACTTTAACAGGGTTCGTACGGGTCATGAAAAGACCTGAATTTTGGGTCATTCTTAAAAGGACCTTAAAAATTCATGAATTTGAGTGTTAGGTCATGATTTTTTTAATGTATAAGGCATTTTGTCTGCTTATATGCACTGAAATTTTGTTTTATTATTAGAAAAGATATCTAATAATTTTTTACTTATATAAAGATATATGAAAATTTTATTTAATTAGGATGACATTAGCCGTTTCATGTTCCCACTTTCTCTCGCCATTTTGTACATAACATGGTTTGAACCAACGATATTGTGACGTTCCGTCTTAGGAGTCACGTGTGTCTGACGGTGGGAGTAGAGAGACAATAGAAAATAAGGTGTGTTATCGGTAGTTTTTTTTTTTTTTGGTTATGAAATAGTAGTGAGGGTTGTTTGTTGTGTGAGGTTATTGTTTGTGGTGCGTTAGAAATAATTTTTTGTATTGTCATTTTTGAATTGTATACATGTCGTGAGCGATCATTAAGGTCCTTTGTTGGAGCTGTATTGTTGAGACGTTTTCCTGGAAGACAGTGCAGTTTCCAATGGGGGAAATTGTTGTGCTCGTTTTTTTTTCTTCCGTTAAAAAAGATTGTGATGAACGTGTCATCCCTTTTGTTAAAAAAAATTTTTAAAAAGATTCTTTTTGGTTCTCGTCGTGAGAGGTTGTATTTTGCAGTAATGTATATATTTGTTTTGGAACATAATGGCGTAAGTGTAATCTGTTATTTATGGTTATATAAAAGTAATTATGTCGTGTTAGAAGAACTCTGAACTGTTATAGAATAATTGTCTAATCGTCGAAAAAATATGTAACTAGCCGTCAGATTTTGGAATTGGCCAAATTAGGACACAAGTAATTATGTTTTAAGAAACAATATTCTTTTTTTTTGACTTGTCTTTTACATAATTTATACGTGACGATCTTACGTTTCTCATATGATAACGCCTGGCCGGCGTTGATTGCGTGAAACGAGCGATGGACTAGAGGAACCAGGTTTCCACGGATTGCCAAGCAGGCAGCGGAGGTTCACCTCGCAATACCACATGGGACTATGAAATTGGAAACTGTTAAAGCGTCTTGGATGGCGAGTAAACGAAACCTGGTGAGTTTGCTCCTTTTTTGATGATTAGAACCACGGATAAGCGCTGAATGATATCACGAATTGTTCGTATTGTTCCCGGAACCCCGAATAAGATGTAATGAACAATAGGAGGCACCCTTGGACTATGTGATGCATATGGACAACCTTTTTATGTCTTCAACAAACTGTTAAAGATAAATTAATGTTAATTCAGTAATTTTCTTATTAAGCACCTTGTCATTGCAATCGGGAATATAGCTAGGTCTAGTAGTGAGGGCTATAGTGGTAAAACTAGCCATAGTTGGTTTAGCGCAACTGTAGCACGCTCTTGCGTGTGAAACAGGTGTAACCACCATGGTTGATGCTGCCAGTGGAGGGGTTAACGGACATTCATTGTCACCAAGAGGGGTCACTGTCCCTCCCCCCTTTTTGGCATAATAAAGGAGGGACTTTGCACTCTCGTGTGCTGGTGCTGGAATATTTGATTCGGGACGTGAATGTTCAGTATTACCCATAGTCTGCTATTAAGCAATGATCACTGCCTCACTTTAATATAGATTTTAGTGATATAACACTCAGCAAGACAAGAGTGCCTGTAGTTGATTAAAATGAACGTAAGTTTATTGCATAATAGGTAATTGAATTGCATGCATGTTAAACGGGCCCGGTAGATACCATGGTAGTTGTAGATAAATGTTTATTATGTGCAAATTGGTGTATTCTAAAAGAATAAAGTAGTGTTATGCATAATTACAGTAATATCAGTTGCGATTTTCTAGTTATCAGTCCCGAACCCTTGCTCTTACCTGCCCTAAGTGATGGTCCTTGACTCAGAGCACTTATACAATAGTGGGGGGTGGGGAGGGCACAACATAAAATGAGGATTATGCTGGGGAAAAACATTTTTAATGTGATGTGGTTAAGTGATCCTCAAAGCAAGGAAATGATAAATAAAAACCAAAATGTAGAATCTGTCAAAAGGAAATTTCCATCAGTAATCAAGGAGTGACTGCACTAAAAATCCACATGAAAGGTCAGAATCACTGCTTTCTGTTCAATATGTGCAATTCTCCTTCAGAAAATTTAGTAAAGAATGCCAACTGTTCTATGCAAAACTTACCTGTTGTATAAAGTGATATCTTAAGAGATCCAGTTAACGATAGTGACTTTTCTGAAAGAAAAAAAAACCACTTCCATCCCTCCTAATCCTGTAGTGAGTAGTCTTCATGCCCCTACAACAATGCTTGAATGTCAAAAAGATAATATTAAGATGTTAAATCAGCGAATCAATCATTTTGTTATCCTATTCGATGAATCCCTTAATCTTAAGACTCAATCTAAGCAGCTTGATTTACATGTGAGATTTATTTATTTTTTTTTTTTGTGAAAAGTCACAAATTGTTTGTAGTCATTTTTTTGATTCAGCTTTTCTAGGTTATTCTACAGCAGCTGATTTATTGACCAGTTTTAAAGAATTAACTAAGAGTTTGAATTTGAAGAGGTTGATTCAAATATCTATGGATGGTCCAAATGTCAGTTGGGCCTTTTTTAATGACTTACTTAAATATTTGAGTTCTGATGAAGAAATAGATAGTAAGCCTATTAATATTGGAAGTTGTGGTTTGCATATCATGCATGAGGCATTTAAACATGGCTGGTTTAGTGTTAATTGGGATTTGGATTCCCTATTTAAAACATTACATACAGTTTTAATGTTGGATTGAAAATGCACCTGTTGTACAACCTGTAATTAATGTAATTCCAAATGTTAAAAAATATGTAGAAAGATAGAGAAACAGTACACTGTGCCAAAGTCTAATTCTTATGAAATAATTAAATTGGCCTGTAAAGAACAAATTTTAACATCAAAGCTACGATTTTAATAAGTGTAGCTGAAGATTTTAAATATTACTTAGAAAAATATCAAACTGACAAACCTATGTTGCCATTCTTACCTACAGATTTAGAAGTGCTATTATGAAATTTAATGAGATTTATTAAGGCAGATGTGTTGGTAGGAGCTAATACAATTTTTAAGTTTATTAAAATTGATATTAATAACCTTGATGTTATTTTACCTTAGAAACAAACATATTCAGGAATTAGTTAAGAGTGGAAAAATTTCAGACACAGCAGAAATTACATTAAAAAAAGATTGTTCAAAAATTTTGATGGAAATAGTTAAGAAAATGATTGAAAAATCTCCTCTTAATTTTGCTCTTGTTAGAAATGCTGTTTGTTTAAACCCAATTGTTATGGCATCCAACAGCGAAAACTGTCGAGAATACATGTATTTTAAAAAAAGTTATTGCTATACCGACTGATTCCCATATCATTAAGCAAAGTGAATGTGATTATTTCATCCGACAGTATTATATATTTCTGGAAAGAATAGTGACAACTAATAAAAGAAATTTATTAGATTATAAACGAGATGATGAAAACTGCAGATTAGATACTTTTTTGCGAAGTATATGAATGCTGACGAACTTAATTATTTATGGACATTATCTTATGGACAAGCATCTATAGAAAGAGGGTTTTCAATTAATAAAGAGTTGATGACAGATAATAAGAAGGAAACTTTATTAATTGCCCAAAGAAGGATTTATGACTATATTAATTATTGTGGTGGTATTTTGCAAGTACCAATTACAAAAGGTTTGATTATCTCAGTGCAAGGTGCTCGCCAAAAGTATTTCAGTGCATTACAGGAAAAAAAGAATGAAAATGATGATAATAAAAGGAAATCAGATAAGAAGGCTGAATTTAAAAAATTTAAAAAAAAGAAAAATTGTATTGGAAAACGACATAATATTATCAAAGGCTGCTGATGAATGGGCACTAGAGGCAGAAAGAAAATCTAACTTGATTCTCATTGCACAATCAAATAGCTTTAGAAAATCTTTTGGTGAAGGCTTTAAGCATGAAGGACATTGTGGACAATTGCCAAAATTGGAATGAAGATGGCAGAGAGTGATGGCAAACAGACAGAAAGATCTGCACCATATAACAAGCGTATGTTGTATATTTTAGATCAACTGAAGTCATTTGCTCTGTATGGCAACGAAGTTCCACCATATCTTTTCAATTTATTCAAGTTCTGCGAATAATGCTATTACAAGCAAGTACCATATATTCGTTCATATGTTTATCTGAAATAAACGAATGACAATAATTTTAATAATCTGAGGCTTGATTCATAGCACTGCACCATCAGGGCTTTTCTCTTTTTGTCCCTTTATTTCAGTGAGACAGAAAAAAGTCACCTCCGTCAATGAGATGCTACATGTGGATGAATCTTCTTTAACGAAAGAGTTACCGTAAATCTGCTACTATAATGCACCCCCTTGTATAATGCAATTCCACTTTTTCGGTCCGAAAAACCAGCAAAAATGCTATCCTCTTGTATAATGCAATCCCCATCTTTGACTTCTCACGAGAAATAAAATGTGCAAAAATATACTGGGAAAAAACTCTTTATTTTTACATTTTTAAATAATCTGGATCTTTACAATTTAAAATTTATGGTACGACTCACCATATCGTGCCTGTTTATAACCCAATATGATTTTAATGGGGGAAGTGTCCCAAAAATAAATTGAATTTTGGTGAACTTAAACTTTATATAATTTTGAACCGAGACACGAAAGTTCAGTTACATGCATTTTTACATTTCTACATTTATTTGTATACTTTGGGGACAATATATACCGTTAATTTAAATTATTGTATATACATGTATGACTTCTCTCCACAGCACATTACGCAATCTTTAGAAAGGATGTTGACTGCACATATGGGAACTTATCCACACAGACAGTTTGGTTTTAATTACCCTTCCGAGTGAAGTCATTCGTGTAGCGTAAGTTCGTACCTCAGATGTGCCACACATTCACTGAGCTTTGCAATGCAATTACTAAGATCTTTCGTTCACAAGTGCCTGCTTTTGTTTTACTCTGCTTGCCACAAGTCTTGGGCATTCTGGATGACTGCCTTTACAATGATGATTCTTCATCAATGGCTCATCATCTCGCAATCTATCTAAAGATTGCTCATGATGATCATTTGTGCCAAAGATTTCACATTGCTTGCTTCATGACGATCGACGATGATGATTGACAGATGTATCGATAAAAATTACAATAATCGCTGTACTCTACATATTTCTCTGCTCATGGGGAACTCCAGATGAGATTGAGTCTACTCATTAATTAGAAATATTAATTTTTACGGTGACCTTAGCTACTGTAGGCTGACATTCACTTTCTTATTTCGTTTGAAGAGCTGTGGCCCTCTTGGCTTCGTTTTTTCTCGTCAGTTGTTTCTCACTGTCTAGATGTTTCATCCCGTTTGATGTTTCCTCATCGTTTCCAAATAAGGAGATATTCATTAATGCTGCTACGCTTAGCAATTCTCATTAGGCTGGAAACAAAAAACGTGCTTTCCATCCGATCAGGCGGATTGAGGATTTGCTCATCCTGTCTCAAATCAGTTAACAAAAGGGAAACGTAAGTGTGCGAAAGCAAAACATGAAAGGGAAAAGGAGAAATAAACATAAATTTAATATAAAATTTATAGGATCATTTCTAATGAAATGTCGCAAATAACTGACAGTAAGAGGAAGGATGTGTATTACCAACGTCACTAAAGAACAAAGCCTGCTGACTGCATTGTCAAACATGCACCGACAATCCAAACTTCAGTGTTTGCAGTGGTTCGACCAATCAGATCAGACTAGAGTCTGGAGAATGCCTGAAAGTCGCTAAATGGAAAATTACCGTGCTCGCATGCTAATCACGATGCATCTTGCAGGCAACAAATGCAAGAGGCACAAAGGTCGCCGCACATTACGAGACGCCTAAAAGTCGCTAAATGGAAAATGAGCTTTATGCTTTTATTATTTACAGATACTAGATTGGCCCGATTATAAGCCGCACTGTAAAATAATATTTTTCAAATTTGCTAACACTAAAATAGGGGTGCGGTTTATAATTGGGCCAATACGGTATTTTACAAATCACTTTAAATTTTTAATGTTTATGATTAAGAAAAATATCTGTGTGTAAGCACGATGAAGTCATGCATCAAGGGATTTTCTTTGTGTGCCATAATTGAGACCAATCAAATAAAAATATAAAATAAAAAAAAAAAAAAACTTTTTAAGCATACATCTTAAGGGGAGAGAAATAATTGAAGACTTGAGAAAGACGATGATTAAAGTATGAAGAACCCGAAGAATTGTATTGTTGTGAAGGGTGAAGAACAAGTTTTTGAATAAAGAAGAGTCGATATCTTGAAAATAGGCTGTGGCCTGGTGGACTTTCATTGAACACAACTTCTGTTAAGTTAAGCTACATCAGGCACGGCTTGTCACTGGATGGGTGACCATCCGTGATAGCCAATCTT